>BQNB010004207.1:83829-107817 GCA_026074375.1 Tanacetum coccineum
AGGGCTTTTCTTAATTGAAGGGTGATTTAGACAATTGAAGGGATTTCCAACAAGATGGCAAGGTCAAGTTAGTCAAATCAAGCACCCTCATTGGCTCACTAATGCCACGTGAACTCTAAAAAAGCACAAGAGTTGATGATTTTTACATTGGAATTACTCACACAAGTATCACAAGCTGTCACATCAAAGGATTGCCAGCTTGGCAATCCGTGTGACTAGCAAATGATCCAACGAGTCAAATTCATCCTCTAATGATTGATGGAATGAATGGCAGAGATTAGAAGGAGCGTGGGAAGAAAGCAAGAGGCTAGAAGCTTTAGAGATGCACTATAAATGCTCACACTCCTCACACATATAAAAAAATCTTTTTTTTTCTTTTTACACCTAGTTTAGCTTTTAGCTTTTTAATAGCTTATTGTAATTTTCTTTTAATCAGTTGTAATTTTCTTTTCAATCATGTAATCAAGCTTTTAGATTAATGAAATTAAGTTTTTATCTCTAAGAAATCTGTCATTAGCTCTTGTTATTAACTCATAAGCTCTCAATAAGCCAAAGTGATAAGCCTCAGTTTAATAAGCTCTATTTCAGCTCTCATAAGTCTCTAAGCTTATGATAGAGCTTAATAAGTCATTTAATCTAGTAAACATCTAAAACAAGTATAATTCCTTTGATATTTGAACTTTTAAGCTAAATGGAAGGGGAGCTTATAATGGAAGAGCTCCCATGGATTTTACTGGCTTATCATGGATAAGCCAGAGCTGTAGATAAGCTCTAAGAGCACATTTGCTTTTGTTTAGCTAAAGCATTATGTAAGTTCTCATTTAATTTCTTTGTCCTTCAATTTCAGCTTTATGATTGCTTAAGAAGCTTATCAGTATAGCTTAATTGCTTATTAGTTGCTTATTTGAGTTCTAAATTGTCTCTTTGTGCTTATTAGTTATTATTCTTAATTTGTTTTTAGCTTTATAGTTGTAGATTTTAGTTTTTCAATTTCTGTCTAAAATTTCATAAAAACAAAAAATAAATAGTAAGCATAGTAGTAGATCTTTGATTCCTAGCTAATTTAGTTGTTAATTCAAGTTTGTTAAGCTTGTTATAAGCTTAGTATTATCTGGTAGTAAGGTTTCATTCATTAGATTTTAAATCATAAGCTCAATTAAAACCTGTCATTGCTTGCAGGAGTGTTTGGTATAGTGTGTTTTGACCATCAAAAGTCAAAGGAATTTTGTGTTTTCATTTTGGACAGTTGAATGTTAATACTTGATCAAGTTTTAAAAAGGTTTTGAGGTTTAGTTTAAGTTTTAAATCATTTTGTGTTTTTTCCCCTTGTCTCAGCACCAGGGGAGTTATCATTTTAAATTCTGTTAGGAAATTCTAAGCCAAGCTTTCATAAGCTTGGAATTTGTTTGATTTGTGTTTAAACACACTCAATTAGAGTGTGTAGTGCAGGTTATCCCTTAAGGATACCTGCAAGTTTGTTTTTCATTTGGACAAGTGCTCTAGCAGTAGTAACTTAAGTTACTACTGCTGTCTTTTTATTCCTCTAATAAGCTAAGTAATTGTAGGTTCTAGGGGCTTATTTTCATCTAGCTTATAAATTTCAAGTAGCTTAATATAAATCATAGCTAGTTCTATATTTTCTAGCTTAATTACTTAGGTTAATTTGCTTTTCAAAATCATCAAAAACTCAAAAAGACCAAAAAAACAGTAGTAAACTTATCTTAGTCTTTAAAAAATGAATTTCTAGCTTATAAGATTCACTTTAATGGTTTATATTTGTAGCTTTATAGTTGATTAATAAGTCCTTATAAGCTTAGCTTCTGTCTTGGCTTAATGAGTTTTTTAGCTTAGTTTAATTTTGAGCTTTTTAAGTTGATCCATGAGTTTGCAGCTGTGATCCGATATTCTAGTTAGCTTTTAGTGTTTCTTGTTTAATTAGCTTATTAAAACTAGTTAGTAGACATCTTAAGGATTCTAAAACAGTTTTTGGTTTGTAATTTGAGCTTAATTTGAGCTTTGTGCAAGTGTTTAAGTGGAAATAAGCTATTTTGAGCTTAAAAGCTCACTTACTGCATCAGCTTCTTTATAAGCTCTTTTAGAGCTTATTTTTTAGATTCAATTTATACTCCTTTGTTAGGATCACATAAATGGACCCGAACAAAGGAGCTTCGGTCACTCGAAGATGCAAGACAAAAGTCTAGCTCGAAAGACAATGTTAAGTAATGTTTATTATGTATACGGGCCAAGATGTAAAAAGCCCAAAAGAAAGCCTTCAAAGGCAAATCCTAGTTAGTATAAATACACCTAGTTTAGTCAAAATTAGGTTAGCTACTCCATTATTATTTTTCATTGTTTAGGGGTTTGTAGCAACTCTTAATTTTCTTTCAATCATCAATAAAGTTCTTAAGTTTATGCATCTTGATTCTACACTTAATTGTTAAGGATTCGTATGAATGATCATGGAACCTACAATTGGTATCAAGAGCCTACAAGATTGATGTATTGATTTGGTTTGTATTTTTTTTGTTGTTATTGATTTCGAAAAAAAAAGGGTTTAGATTGTTTTTGATTATTTGTTTGTTTTTGATTCTTGATTCATAGATGGTTTATGTTTAATCTAATATCACTCAAACCATCTTGTTAGCAATCAACGATCTCGTGATTTTCTTTTGTTCTTTCTTTTTGGTTCGAAAAGTAAAAAAAAAGAGAAGTGGGGATCGAAGCAGTTCTAGTTGTTCACGCACAATCGAACGAGGTTAGTCTTTGTGAATCGAACTAGTGGAATTCAAGGTTGGATCGAACGAGTTCAAGTCTTTAAGGATCGAACGAGGTTAGTCTTTGTGAATCGAACTAGTGGAATTCAAGGTTGGATCGAACGAATTCAAGGTTGGATCGAACGAGTTCAAGTCTTTAAGGATCGAACGAGGTTAGTCTAGTGGGGATCGAACTAGGAGGATCGAACAAGAGATCTAGTGGGGATCGAACTAGGAGGATCGAACAAGAGATCTAGTGGGGATCGAACTAGGAGGATCGAACTAGCAAAACCTTCAAGGACCGAATTAGCAAATCCTTTGAGGACCGAACTAGTTTATACTTTGTGGACCGAACGAGCTCGATTTCTCTAGGATCGAACGAGTTGACTTCCGTTGAACCGAACGAGCACACTCCTCAAGGATCGAACTAGCGTTCATTCTGAACCGATCTAACCAATCGAACTAGAGGTTCGAACTAGATTTCTCTTTTTGGATCGAACGAGCAAATATCTTTGAACCGAACGAGTGTTTACTTGGTCAACCGAACTAGACAACCGAACAAGCAATCCCTCTTGAACCAAACAAAATAATCAAACAACAACAAAAACATAAACACAAATCAAACAAATCAACATTCACTTGCGATCCGTTCATTCATACTTAAATTAAAATGGGATCCAATGAAGAAACAAATGCAGCGGGTACCGATACTCGTCCACCTATGTTGGTTGAAAGTGACTACGATTCTTGGAAGATTCGTATACACAGGTACATTCGAGGCAAACCCAATGGCAAGCTGATATGGAAATCTATCCAGAATGGACCTACACCTCACCCTATGATCACTGATCCTCCACCTACTGATTCTACTATTGTGCCTGCACCGAGGAAGAAACTTGATTCTGAATTCAGTGAAGAGGAAAACAAACTTGAGATGGCTGATACTCAAGCTGAAATCATTCTTAGTCAAGGTCTTCCCAGACACATCTTCAACAACCTAAATCAAACAAGCACTGCAAAGGAGATTTGGGATAATGTGGAGATGCTCATGCAAGGATCAGGTAGGACTATTCAACAAAGGAAGGAAGATCTGTTTGATGAGTACGAACGCTTTCGTGCTATTGGAAACGAATCAATTCATGACTACTTTGTGCGTTTCCACAAGCTTGTGAATGACATGAAGATTACTCAGCTCAACATTCCAACTCATCAGATGAACACCAAGTTTGTCAACAACCTTCCGGCCTATTGGGGTAAGTATGTGACTAATGTCAAACAGAACATGGATATCTCAACCACACCTTATGTTCAGATCTATACTCATCTCAAAGCCTACGAGCCTCATGCCAAAAAGACTCTCAAGAAACAGGAGCAGTCTACAAGTATTGTTGATCCACTGGCCTATGTTGCTCACACCACATCTGCACCTGCTCTTTCATCACCCTCAACTCCTAGTCCTCAACCTACTGCTCAGTCTCCGAATGACGCTTTGATGGCCACTATGACTCAGATTGCTAATCTCTTAAGTGGTTTCCAAAAGCAGTTTCCACCCACCAACAACCAGCTCCGGACTTCCTCCAACTCAAGGACTCATGCTACGGTGCATGATGGTCACATTGTTACTGAACCAGTTCAGAGGAAGGCTCCAGGTAATAATGGTAATACAGGTACTCGAGGCAAGAAGGTGATATGTTACAACTGCAGAGGAGAAGGACATGTTGCTAGGCAGTGTAAAGAACCCAAGAGAAAGATGGACTCTCAGTACTTCAAAGATAAAGCTTTACTGATGGAAGCTAAAGAGAAAGGAGATGTGTTAGATGCTGAAGCTGAAGCATTCCTCGCTGATGTGGAATGCACCGCACCTTATGATCAACCTCAGGCACTGACTACAACAAACATGTTTCAAGCCAATCATGAGGATGCATATGACTCAGACGTGGATGAAGGCCCCAATGCTGCTGTCGCTTTCATGGCCAACTTGTCATCCACTAGTGCAACCAACAATCCAGTCAATGAGGTACACTCCAATGACAATCAAATCTTTGATAATGTGGATTATCAGTTGATTAATCAGTTTATGAATCAGAAATGCAACCAGGAAGAACATTTAGACTCTATACTGAGTACGAGATTTGATGACCAAAAACGAGTCCGTCAATCATCGTATCATTCTTGCACCGAAGCCCAAAATGTTCCCCACTGAGGATATCATGCTGACACTTCTATAAACTATCGATTATTGCCATCTTAACTGACTTGCAAAACCCATCATAAGACGGACATGCTAGAGGGTTAAACCCAAAGAGAAATGGTTTGAAATAAAGACCTTAAAAAATGAGACTATTCAATTCAAGCAAGAAATATGTCCGCTAGATACCCACAAGGTTCCAATCTTAATCTTATGAAAACAGCAGTTTAGAACAGGAACAATCCCTAGTGAATTTAGCGTAAAAAGCGTAACCTGAACTTGTGCAGAAAACGATTGCCTTTTGCTTAAATCCACTCTTTCAGGAAAAGAAAAAAATCAGATTGCATTTTTAACAATCTAAAAGGAAAAGATTTTATCTGAGAAAAAGGAACTAGGCGGAAAATTATCTAGAATGAAATAGTTTGTTTAAAAACTGCTATCAAAGTTCAAGAGAAAGTGATTGCAAAGATTTCACATGCCAAACAACAAACTATTCTCCATGCTTTCAAAGAACACCTAAAAAGTCAACCAATTGAATGCACAAGGAACCATCCTAGGTACCGCAATCTAGGACTAGGTTATATTGCCAATCGTGCGTCCAACCTGTTTTGTATATGCTGAAACTCTTGTTGCATCCCAATCACCACCCCTTTAGTATATGGTATAAGTGAAAGAGGGTCTTAGTTCACCAATTTGCGTTAGCATAAAAAGATGAACGAAAAACCAGGACATGTTTCGAGAGCCCGCAAACGGTTTTACTATGACAAAGCTTAATCCATTAATGTTTGTTCCTCATAAGAACTGTCCCAAGAAACTATGGCGTTATTGGCTTTCCTGCCAATGAAATTGCTAGTCAAGCTAGTAACTCAGATAGACCTGTCACTCCACTCCCTTTCGTTCATAAAAGGTCGACCTCCAAGTCAAGTTCTGGCCAGTCTTCAAAAAGGTTACATGCTGTTTTTTCAAATACAATTCGAAGTATCATAAAAGAAAGAACAACAACAAAAACCACTCTATGTTTCCAGAATGGTGGTTATTAAATATGCAAACATTTTGTATGAACAACAACTGGTCCATTTATGACCATATTCACAAAACACAAAAAATTAGTGTAATTGATACTATTTTTTCAAATAGTGTAAGAGGAACTGACATTAAACCAGATATTTGAATGAATGGAGGCGAGTAAATGAACATAATGTGTTTCTTAATAACAAAACACTGACCATTAGAGAAGAAAAAAATCTTTTAATCAAAATGATGCTTACTTGCTGAATGATTTAGAAAAAGATCTCTGCTGCTATTGTGCTTACTTCCGATATTGTTTTTGTGCCCCCTAGATTGAATTGCCCTTTGCGAAGATCTTAGATCTGCATATTATAGGGTGGACCACACAAAGTTCCCCCCCCATAGAACTTTAATCTGAGATTTCAAAACAAAACCCAGTAATTACAGATCTGAAAAACGTAATGTCTATCTCGAACAGAATTAGTAGCTTAAACAACTTAAATTTCAAAACTATAAACATTGCATAGACACTTCTTCTAATGCCATCCTATGCAATATTAGTTGAAATAAACAAGTTAATTAACAACTGCTTCAAGGGAAAGATACACTATCAGGGAATTTAAAGCCAGATCAACATCATGAAGGTGTTGAAGTGTAGTAACCACTAGAAGGGTAGTTGTGTCCAACAGCATTAGAAACTGACATAATCATTTTGAAAGATACATATACCTCCCTTAGGATTCACAAATGGCCTTCAAGGTAGAAAACGTGAGTCTAAAAAAAGGGTAAATGAACTGTCAAAGGCTAATTACTCACTCATAAACGTACTACGTTCACTGAAAAGCTTAGTGCCTTCACTGCTGAAAATACACAATCTGAATAGCCCAAGAGACTGGTACAACAATTAGTGAGAACCTTCAAAATGCCTCGAGACAGATGACCAGCATAACACCCAGATGCTTGCTACAGGGAGATGTACAACCTAGGTTTCTAAGTATAATTCCACCACCAACACGTGCTAATTGGGTCAATACCAACCCCGATTAACTAATAAGAATGCAAGAAACATTTCCATGAAACTCCCAGACCATCACTCAAAACACAACTCAAAAAAGCCAGTAGTGCAGATACCTAAGAAGCAAACTAATGTTGTGTGTGTGCCTATGTCTAGCGGAGTAAATAAAACACCCACTTCTGGAGGAAGCAAAACTGTGCTAAGAGAGCCCCTCGTAATCATAGTTCCTATTTTGCCGGTTAAGTAGTGCGAATGCAAGTGAAAGTATAAGCCACATAGGACTTTAATAAAAAAGAATCGTGTTGATTCTAATTTGCTTGTTTAAACACATTCTGTTTCTGTTTCAAATTTGAACAATGTTTGTGGTTGCATGTAACAAAATCTTTGGTTTTTTCCTATTCATATGGATTGCTTTGTTTTTGTGTGATGATTCTTGCATTGGTTTCAACCCCACCATACTAAACGTCATAAACGCCAACCCAAGAAAGAATGAAACGCCATTAAGAATGATTTTTGGTTAAAACCTATTAAGAGAGACTGGAAACTAATTTCAAACCTTTTGCTAATAGCAAAGCCTCGGTGAACCTACTGGAAGCATTTCTCATTATTAGAGAAGTAACCTTTTAACTAAGGATCATGGCATGTAACCTACTGATATGCCAATAGAACTACCATCCCCCGATGCTAGATCTTGCCCACCAAATAACTATGGTCCTAACAAGGTTTACTGACCATAAACTATAATGCATCGAAAAGGCAGGTTCCAAATGGATCTCTGGTAATTTTTGATTGTTAACCTAACCGGAAACCCGTCGGGCAATCCTATCACGCGTAAAATGTTTATGATTATCGCAGAAGTACAAATATGTTTCTAATGTTAAAGCTGGATTCTGGATGCACAAGACATAATGACCGTGATACGTGAAGCAGCTTATAAACTTTGTGGAAAATTTTTATGGTACTGTCAGTTTGGGCAACGATGAATAGCAGCGATCTTGCTTATGGTTGATTATAAACTGGGTGACACATCTCTCTCGTTCTATCTAATACTTTGAAGGACACAAGCACCAACCAAATTTTCTCGGTAGGACACATTTTTTGTGATGGACGGTTTTAGAAGTTGCTTTCCGACTCATTTCCGTGTCACAATCCGTATCTACGAATATGGTAAGAATCGACCTCAAAGGTTCATTCACGGTCAACCAACCAGTACTCCATCTCACTGAAAATATGATTTCAGCTTCACCAGTTTGCTTGCTTTACAAAAGCCGTCATTCCAAACGATGTCATGGTTATGGCATCGTCCGTTTGAATCATCTGAATTTCGGGACTTTTAACGAATTGGCTCGGAAAAATCTAGTCAAATATAAGGTTTACCCATGCTGAAATATGACAGGAAGAACCATTAGTGTGTCCCATTCTTGTTAGCGTAGGTTAAAAAGCAAGAAAGCATCCACATCCACGATAAAGGCGTAAAACACCCAATAACAGAAGTTCCTCCCCATACACGTACATATGGACCACTGCGGACCAATTAGAAGGAAAGTATCAACAGGAAAAGTTATGTTTTGGTGAGATTGGATTTATTTCACACCAATTTGTGGATGGGAAAAGAATATCTCGATACAAGGGAATGAAACTCCACAAGTAATTTTAAAAATAATATTGGTGAAGACTCAACGAGCCCTTAATGCAAACTGTTTCGCATTTCGTCAAGGTCAGAACAATAATGGAATGGAGTTTGTGAATAAGAACACTCGACTTGCAGATCCGTATGTGTTTGAGAGTGTGGTATTACTCATTAAACGAGCCGTACCGTCGTTCTCACACAGACATAAATGGCGTTGTTCGAAAGACGGAACCGAACTATATTGGAAGCTGCACGTAACTATATGCCTCATCATGGCGAAAGCTCCCTCCACCTGTTTCCTTAATGGGCTGAAGCAGTAGGCCACTCTCGTGTTATACTCTTATTCGATATCTTGTACACACCGCTTCACGGAAATACCTATTATTTAACGCTTGAAGGGAAAGAGAACCTAATCTACATTAACTTTCCGGTTATTTGATCCTCCTTTGCTATCCGTAACCTAATACAACGATGACTGTTTGGTAAACTCAAGGCAAAAGCAGATAAAGGTAAATGAAAATTGGTTGGCTAGCACCCACCAAGAAGGCTACCAAATCCACACCAAAATAACCCGCAAAAAAAAATAGGATTCAGGAAAACCTTCATAACGATGTTTCTTCGTGAGATTGAACTTGTAATTCTTAAAAAAAATATGATAATTTTTAAATATAAGTTACATAAACTTAATAAATGCAAGAAAGTAGGGTAATCCAGCTGACTAAACATTAATAATACAACTAACAACAGGCACCCAAAACCTGACAAATTTCCATAGATTTTTATAAATATTTTATGGGCTAACATAGAAGAATCCGAAGTTGACGACTGTATCAACACCACTTCAAGGCCCTCTCACCTCAACCAAATATTCTGTGACCAAACAGTAAAGAACTCGAACTTACTGCTTTTACAGACAGGACGCAGCTGTTCTGCACTTGTAAAAGAACCCCCAGAACCACGCAATGTCCTCCTAGACAAAGAAACAGGTAACATTTTATTCAATGTTTGATGATGATGAGTTTTTTCCGATACCTTCGGTTTGTTTCCGATAACTCCGGTTAAATAGTTCCAGCTTTAGCCCCGCATCCCGATAAATCCAATGGTTCACCTTCCACAAACAGTTATCTTCAGAAGGCGCTCCTGCAGTTTACAGAAATGCCTCTTGCTCATCAAATACATCTACCAACACTAGTGATTCTGATGTTTAAACCTTTTCGATCATGTTTACAGTAAAGTTGTTTGATACCTAATGGTGGCTCCGTAATGCCCGATTCAGTAATCATCGACTTCCTACTCTGTTAATAACGATGTATACCGTTCCAACACCAAATACGCTCACGTGCAAAAAAGGAACTCAAGCACATCCTCTTGAAAACATTATTTGGGGATAAAGACCGAGCCCTTCTCTACCAGAACCACTAGAAACCGACTGGCGGATGTGGTGTTTTCTTCAATGAATTCTTAACTCAATGTTTGAACCAAAGACGTACAAGCAAGCCTTCAGAGCACTCTTGCTGGATTGAAGGCTATGCAGAAAGAAATTCATGATTTTGAATGTCTATATGTATGAATACCTTGTACCCTGTCCCAGAAATATACTTATCATGCCCGCTCAAATGGATTTTCAAAATATAAGTTGAAGAAAATGTGAGACGTCTTGAAGAACAAAGCTCGATTAGTGCGAAAGGATATTCGTCAGGGAAGCTGGTTATTGATTTTGAGGAACATTTGCTCCCGGTTTGCTAACTAAACCGATCAGACCTCATCATTGCTCACGCACAAGTATAAAAAACATGGTCCTCTTTCCAGAGAGGACGTAAAGACTTCCTTTCCTCAACGCAAACATGAATGAAGTTTCCTATGTTTTAGACAACCAAAAGGATTTGTAATCCAGAGCATCCATCGCAATGTGTTAACCGTCTCAAGAAAAGCTCTCTATTGGCTTAAACAAGCACAACGAGCGTGGTATGAACCCAGCTATCACGTTTTTCTACTCAAGTCAGGAATTTTACAAAATAGGCGTGTCGATCCCTACACGTCTTCACGATAAAAGCAGCAAACATCTTCTACTTTACAATAAAAAATATTTAACAAAAAGATGTAGATGATTTTTATCTTTGCCTCTCTACTAAGCCCCAAAGCCTGCAAATATTTCTTTATGAAATGAGACTCAGACTTTCAAGAAGACGTGATGATGGGACAAAGATTGTCCAATTCTTTTAGGATTACAAGTGTTTTCTCAAAATCTCAAGGCATCTTTACACCCAATCCAAATATTGCTCAGAGAAATCTTGAAAAAGTTGGTTTTGACTCAATACACACCCATTTAACACTCCAATGGCGGAGCCGTCCCGACCTAGATGACGATAAACTCGGAAAAGCTAATTTGATCCCTACAAACATTTCCGTGGTATGAGTTTTGCTCCCATATGTATCTTACTTATTGCATCAAGACCTGACATATATTTTCTGTTTGTATGTTGTGCGACAAAACCAACTATAGGCTACTGAAAAGCACCTTACTGTTTAGTAGAAGCGGATTCTTTTCGATGACCATAAAAGAACCAATTCACCTGGGTCTTGGGTATCCCGATAGGACTCCGATTGAACTAAAAGCTTTTTGCAGATGTGACTATGCAGGATTGTCATGACGACACGTCGAAGTACTTTTGTTCAGCTCAATTTTCCCTTGGACATCGACCAGTCAGTCTGGTCATATAAAAAAAAGCAGAAAAAGTACCCGCCATAGTCCACTACAAAGCTGAATACTAGCCCCTATTTAGAGATGCTGGTCAAATCCTCTTGGATTCGTTTTCTCAACTTCAGAAAGACTAAGGATTTTGCGTTTAACAAAATTCCGATGTATTGTGACAATCAATAGTGCTAGTTGCTCTATTGCTGTAATAGTGTTCAACACTCGCTCTCCAACACATTGATATAGCGTCCCCACGTTTATCAAAAGACAGGTTGAAGAAGCAGTTGTGAGTAGTAATTTCAGTGATACAAAATACCAACTTGCTGACATTTTTTAAGAAGCATTACCGATAGAGCGCTTCGCAACACTACCCCATAGCTTGAGTTTAAACAAATGTCACCAGAGGACTCCTGAAGGAAACTACAATGAGTCCATCTCCGGGTAACCAATAGTTTATCACATTGATATTTATTGAGTATATTATAAAAAAAAAAAAAAACTTAGTGTAGTATGGGGCTTTCATTTATTTCATAACTGAAACCCGTTCCCCTTTAACCCAGAGAACATAATGTACGTTTCAGTGCCTATTTCTTCCCACTTACAAGAAGTTGTCTAAGACCCTAACATTTTTTTTTCGGTCATAAACAACCTATCAAACAGTGGGTTAACCGACAACTAGATCAATGACACGGGATCATTTTTTGAGGGTAAATCAGTTATATCTAACAGTTGTTGCAGGTCAAAGGACGTAATTGTTTGCGATTCTATGCTGAAAAATTGACACGACCAACGCGCTTACAAGTTATCAAGACAGATTGCAGTATCGTTCAGTGTCTGGGTATTCTAAAAGGTCTTCTTCAATTTACTCACTTGATATTTTGCTATTTTCAACGCTCAACCTCATCCTGTGAGGGGAAGATTGATACATTTTAATTCCCTTCTAGATCAAAAAACCATCACAAGTTCATACTTTTATGAACCTGGGGAGAAGAATTGTGACATAAAAATGTCAATCGGATAATTTAAATGATTCAATTTAACTAAATGCTAAAGCCTATCCATCATTGTGCTAAACATCTTTCGATTATCGAGCACAATGTGTATGGGGAAGCATAAAGTTATAATAGAAAAAATCAAAATGTCAAGGTACGCAAAAGTTTTTTATACAACAATATCTTGATAAATGACAAAGAAATCTTTTGTTTTCAAAGTTTCGTGAAAGTGATCTTAAGGAAATGATGAGGAAAGAGTTGTTGTACCCGACCAGGGAATTCGTATGAATGCTCATCTGGGTTCGGACGCGCCCACTAGTAAGTGGATTTTTCCAGACAAGTACATTGTAAAAGAGTTGGAAGTTCCCGCTAAGGCCACTTCATATCGTTCGGGATATATTTCAAAACATCATCACAAGCATTCTGGAGTTTAAAACTTTCGTTTGTAGCCCCCAACAAAAATTTAAAAGCACATCGAATGTATTTTTCAAATCATATTTTTTGCCACATGTAGGCCTTCTACGTACTTATATTGTATAAAAGTAAAAAACGCTGAAAAAGGAAATTAAACGGTATATTCAGCAATAGTAACTGTACTGACTCCTCACATTACCATTCTATTAGTAGAAATACTTATATAGTGTTATCCTTCGGACATCTGGTCCTAGAGTAACGGCGAACATAAGGGAATCAGATACTTTTAGTATTAGAGGAACTAGCGTGTCACTGTCGAAAATCCCTGTCAAGAAGGTCTATTAATGAACTAATCTTACTCACGAGTCCGCACTATTCATACTGTAATATCATTGATCCTCACGAAATACAGAGGTTAATGTATACTACCAGAGAATTGAGTATCGTCAATACGACGGGTCCCTTCAAAAATATAAAACCTTGTGTGTTTTCAACAAAATGTATTTTTCTAGAACACATTAGTTGATTTTTTACATAACAAAAAGTTTTTTTGTTAGTGACTAAATTTGTTCTATCAAAGTAAAATGAAGACTCAAAGTTTTCGCCGATGCAGAAGACATGTTCTCATATCCATACCACAGTAACTGAATGTAATCAAGAAAGCTACATTCAAAGCTTCCGCATAATCCTCTGAAAATCAATGTCATCTTCAAATGCCTAATTGTTTATGGAATTTGAAAGAATATACATCATCAAACTTTCAAAAATCCAACAATATAAGCATGGTGAGACTAAAGATCACGTAGGGCAAATTCAAAAGTAAAAAAGATCTCAAAGTAATAAAAGGTGGTTTGTATTAATAGAATGATAGTACATTGCATCTAATTTAATAGATGGATAATTACATTGATGAAAATTGCGGGTTGTTATACATTAGCCTAGCTTCTAAATCAAGTTCCTTTCTTTCTCTTAAACTTAGCATGTAGACCCTCTTAATTAAACTACTAGTAGATTTAACACTTGTGAAAACAATCCTTTCTTCCCCGGCCCTTAAAGTAATCTTTCTTTTGTAAACATCAATCTTAGCATGGGCGGTAGACAAAAATGTTCTTTAGGATCAAAGGCTCTTTGATATCCTCGGGCATATCTATAATTATAAAGTCTACGGGAAAGTAAATTTACCAATGCCTACTAGTACGTTTTTAGCTATTCCTTTTGGATATTTCACAGTCCTGTCTGCTAATTTAACTGTCAACTTAGTGTGAGCTAATTAACCTAATCCTAAGTTAAGGTAGGTCGAGAGAGGCATAACACTAACGCTAGCTCCTAAGTCAACAAGGGAATTATCAAAGCAAACATTATTAATAAAGCAAGGTAAAGTGAAACTCCCTGGGTCTTTCTCTTTTTGGGGTATAGATTGTGAAGCTTCAGAGTAAGCTTTTAAGAATTGTGGTCCATATGATCCCTTCTTTTCTTCATAATAGTAAACATTCAAATGACTTGGAAATGGAATCATTGTTTGTCTTGTCTTGTACATCAATGTACGACTTTGTCCAATGGATACGGCGTATTGGGAGGATCTAATATGGTGTATCAGGTATGAATCAGCTTTAATAGTAGTTGAAATCGACTTGACTTGATCTTTCGGGTTCGCTTTAGTAGATCTAGGTAGACTTCCAAATCCTCTTTCTTGTAGTACCTTCCACATTTGCCCGATTTGGATTTCTAAAGTTTTAATAGATGCTCCTTGGTTACGAATGGCAGCATTTGTCGAAGCTCGGATTTCTTTAATCAAATTAGAGTTTTCTTAGTGTCTCTTTGCTGATTCACTCATGAATTTGCTCAGGGTATCTTCCATAGGTTGCCTTCGTTCTTGGTACGAAGGATTAGCATTGTTCCTTTGATAGAATCCTGGAGTTTCTGCTTTATATCCCCCTCCTTGAAAAGGTCCACCAAATTGTATGTAGTAAGCTTCTTCGAGGGTTTTCCCTTCTTCTTTTTGTGGGAAATCTTTAGTGTAATTAGGTCCTTTGCATTGTTCGCATCCAACTTGAGCAACATACACTTTTTCATTCACTTTCTTAATCTCTCTTCCTAAATTTTTTAGTTGTGCTTGTATAGCTGCTAATTCGTCAGGAGTTTTAGTACTTCTTGACCTACATATTCCATTATGCCATTTCTGAGAGTATTCAACCATTTCTTGGATGGCTATTTTTGCATCAACAACAGTCTTTGATGGTATTGCACCTCTTGAGTCAAGAATTTGTAGAGTAGGAATTCCCAATCCATTATAGAACAAGATTACCTCCTGCATCTCTGTTAAATAGTGTTGGGGACATTTCATCAAGATTTCATTAAATCGCTCCCATGCTTGGTAAAGGTTTTCATCTGGTTCTTGCTGAAAGTTATTGATTTCCTCTATCTTCTTTGCAGTTTGAGCAGGTGGGCAATATTTGTATTGAAATTTTATTTTAAGACCATCCCAAGTTATGATTGAACCAGTTGGTTCATCTTTTAGCCAACGGCTTACGACTTCAGTTAAGGACATAAGGAATGCTCTAAGCATCACTTTGTCTATAGTGATATTTGGAATGTGGAATCGATCGACGATCTTAAGAACTTTCTCAATGTGTTCGTTCGCATCTTTATGATCCGAACCGCTAAAGGTGTTAGTTTGTAGTTCCTTGAGAAATTGGCCCTTTTAGTTCAAAGTTATCATTGTCTTCAATTTTATAGCCTAAGCAACACCTCGATCCATATCCAAGACTCGGGTCCCTTGCTCATGTATTGCTCCATAGTTTTCGCCATTGTTTCCGCAACTTCTTCCTCCGAGTATTCTTGGTCAGAAAATAAATTGAAATCAGGCGATCTTAATTCGTCAAGACTAAAGTGTCCTTGAAGTGCTTCCTAGATGATCGTAAAATTATCGTATCGGATTGCCTTGAAATGTGAATAGTTCCCCCCCCGTTCGTTGAACTATCATGTCATGCAACTAACCTGAAACATAGGGATAAACAAACAGTAGTATATGCTCGGAATAAAGAAAACACATATAAAAACGAAATTCGAAAATGGAAAGCTACTGTTTACAATTTTCAAATTAACTATAGCGCCTATTCAATAGAAAGTGAATATGCCGATAAATCCCCCAGTTTGAATGAACACGCTGTACTTTGGATAGAAAATTGAGTATACGCGCATAAACCAAATGGTAGTGGATAATCCGTTTAGCAAGTTAATCACCAGAAACAGTGGTATTCGGAAAACAATAAATAAACACAAGAAACACACATTTAATACAAGAAAACAATTAAACTAACAAATAAATCAAAATATCAAAGAATATACAATTAATAATACATTAATCTAATTAACACTACATCCTAAGGTTAGATCAATCTAACTAACCAAAATAAGAAATAAAAATCAAGATTTAAATTTCACTCCCTAACAACGCCGCTAAAACTTGATTGAGTCTTTTTGTGGTGTCAATTTTTTAGGATTCAAGTTTTAAGATTTAATTTAATTTTCTGACTTTAACCAAAAAACAACCACTTTTAACGGGCATGTACCCTTTGGTGGTAGATTCGTGGTAATAGGAAGGGTGTAGGTGTCAAACACTTGAATCAAGTTTTTAAAATCTCTCATTTTTTTTTAATATTTAGGTTAACTAATCTAATGTAGTTAATTCTAATTAAAGTCAAAGACCTAAGCTAATCCAGTGTTAGTTCTAATTCTAATTCTAACAAGTAAAAAGGGGGGTTTTTAGCTTGAGAGACTGGGCAAACGGGGTTATTGTGGTGACTACAATCAAATCAGACACTTTTAACCATACACAAGTAAATTAATAGAAGGAAAAAAGAGTGCGTCAAGCCCTTTATAATAGAAAACTGTAATTAGCCACATTAGCCTATCAAGAAATCGTAATTAATACAAAGATTAAATGGCATTTAGCGAAGGTAAAACTAACCAGTTCCATGAATAATAAAACCCCAAAAACTAAACGATTAACAAAAGTATACGTAAATACAACGTTGTCCTCCTAAGGATGTGAATCGTTTTCAAGACTCTTCTGCACCCTTTTTTCTCCATTAAGAATCGAGCATTTTGTTGATTAGGTATCGATAATATGATTTTGCGCACTAAAACTCATTTTTTGAGTTTTCTATTTATAGGTTCTTGATTCGGTTTCAAAAATGGCGTATCTAATGTGTTTGGATACGGCGTATTATGGGTTTTTCTTAAGTAGGGACCAATAACGTTTTGATATCTTCCAGAATTATTCACATAATTCACATACTATATCTTCAATACGGCGTATTGGTCCTCATTGGATACTGCATATTGATCATGTTTCCTTTGTGGTCTTTGGTGAGTGCAGGCACAGATACGCCATATCTTCCTTGATTGATACGGCGTATTGGTTGTCAGAACAGTAATCTTCAAAATATCTCCGTTAAAGCTCCAGAATGCGCGCCTTTTGCTAATATTTACCAAGTACTCCATAATTACTGTAATTCTATAATACAAATGATTAGGTAATAATTCTTTGCAATAATTATACAAAATGGGTTAATTACATGGGATAAATGATGCTATAAAATAATCGTTATTTGATGTCATCATCAACCAATGATGAATACCATTCAGAGCATCAATATGGTAGAGGTGAATCTTTTTGCTCCATCTATTTGAGATCATATATTCTATGCCTTCATTGAGATATTTGGCAGCAAACTTCTTCTCCATGCTCAGATAAACAAGGCAGTAGAAGTTGGTGTTGTAAAAGCGGCAATCAGGTTTTGCACTTTTAGTCATCTGTTTTTCAAAAGATCGATGCTTGGACAAATCATTATCAAAATCACTCCATTGTGCTTCTTCTATCACTGCTTCTTTCAACTAATCAACATGATATTTTAACTCTACATAGTTCTTGTACTGTCTCTTCAACATCTCAAGTCCAACACCTTCTATATCAGCTATGGTTACAGGCTACTTGTTTCATAACTTTAATTTAAGCCGCAGACCCTACTCTGGAAACAGAGATAACCACATTAATAGCGGGTCGGATTCCAACATTGAAGAGGTCGACAGATAAGAATATTTCATCTTTCTTGATAAGTTCTTTCATTTTCTTTGCCACTGTGACTGTTGAGAGACCAAGAATACAATCTTCGTCTTTATCAATGTTAGACTTCAAAAGCATGTCAAACCAGTTGGACTTTCTCTCAGTAGCATCCACTGATTAGTAAACCATTCTGTGTTGGGATGTTTCTGTATAATTTCTTCAACGTCGTCTTGGGATTGATCAACAGGAATGTCCTCTTGAACAAAATCCATAGGAGCTTTATCTTTCTTCGACGATTTAGAAGAGGATTCTCTTATATCCTTCATTCTTTTACTTCTTTTCTCCCCCTTATGATCATTGGGATGATCCTGATCATCGTGAGGCCTTTTTCTTAAGGTTGGCTTTATGTCTTGTGCATTCAGGTATTCTTGATCTAGGTGGATAGATTTAAACAAGATATTATAAAGCTGTTGATGTATGTCATGAGTGTCAAAAGATTGTTCTGGTACATCCCGTTATACACCTTGATCTTCAACTTCATTTCTAAGAGATCATCAGTGGTTGTCGGTGATGGTGTAGTGAAAAGATTGATTTGATTGTTCTTCATAACTTTGAGCATAGTATTGTTAAGACGAGGCTTAACAAAATTAGCAATGGCTTTTGGCACATGCATAGGCAGATGTTTCTTCATTTCAATAAGGACCTTTGCTTGGATAGACTCTTCTATAGCTTCAGGAACATTGATTAATGAAAGAGATTCCAGTTTCTGATCGTGTTCTTTGAACTTCTTTTCAACTGCCTTTTTGAAGTTTAGCTTTGTGTGCCTAGCCTTTGTTAAGAGCTTCTTTGCTTTCATTTGAATTGAACTCTGTTAGGGATTTGTGATCAGGTTATGTGTTGTAGTTGATGGTGGAGATGATTCTTGATGATCAACAGCGTCCTCAAACAGTTCCTGCAAAATAAATTTAGTTTCTTGAACATCTACATTTGTACCAAATGGTACTTCAGATGCACTTGATAAATAGCTTGTTACCTCAGGATTTCCCTTCGGGTTAGCCACCACAAAGGTTGTTTGAGCATCAGTAAATTCTAGTCTACTCAATAAATTCGTTAATCCATTTTTAGGTTGATCATTTAGGAGGTTTGTGTAATTCTCCATAGATAAACAAGTAACCACAATACTGATAGGTGTAAACTTGGGTAGTTCCTTTGACTTGTCATACATGAATACCTCAAATCCTACTACATCATCATCTACTCTATCAAAATCATCATCAAATATGTCCATATCCGAATTTTTAGCATCATTTGTGTCATCATCTTTGTCTGTGTCTGACCATGAAGAGTTTTGTGTTGCATCACTATCAACATCCGAGAAGTCTTTAAACTCTCCATCTTTAGCAGCACTAGACCATTCTCCTTTGCTTGCTTGCATTTCTTGTCTTATACTCTCAAGTCTAATTTCCTTAGATCCTTTTCGTAAGTCAAGAAGTGATTGAACTGCTGGATCTTCGGTTGTAATACCTTTAAGTTTCTTTCCTTTTTCAACAACAAAGGCTTCTTTAACTTCAGTAATCATTTCTTTTTCAATAACCAACTGTGTCATGATACCTTGTTATTGACGTCTTTGTTCCTTAGTGCTAACTGATTTTGCAAGCAAAATAGCTTCATCTTCAGTTTCAAGGAGATTGTCAGCATAAGTGATTGTTCTTTTCTTATTTGGAACACCATATTTCTTTGGCTTGCTCAAGACATTCACTTCTTGGTTTCCTGAACACATATAACCCTTACTATGTCCTCTTCTTGCTCTAGACACAACTTTCTCTTCTGATTCCTCTTCAGCATTGTCTTCCTCACTCTTCTTCTTCTTTAGACTAATAGACTTTATATCCAGTTGATTGCTTGACTTCATCATTAATCATTGTATCTGGTATCTCCATCCCAAACTTGAATTCACCATCTACGATATTGATCAGCTTAGACAAAGATAAATCATGTTCTTCATTATGCATGTCTGCATTCGATCGTCGAGGAATACTCTTGTTTGTGGATAAGAAGTAGTCAATATCGAGCTTTGTGAAGCAAGGATAGATCAGCTTTCTCTGCTTAATTGGTCTTGTCATCCTGTCTAAGGCTTTCCACTCAAATTCATCCTAAATTAATGATGCATAATCCAAATTGGCAGAGTGAACGATGCCCAAAAGGACTTAAAGTATCAAAAGTCTTGTTCTATCAAAGCTTGTGTCTTTTCCCGTGAGACATCTGTTGAGGACACTCAAAAAAGCTCTCCAGGGTTGATAAAGTCTTGTATCAATGTAGTGTGAAAATGTAGACATCTTTTGTTTTAGATCTTCATCATAACCCAATGTCTTGATGAAAGCAAGGAGTTTAATTTCTATGGGAGGTTTAGAGAAATATTTATTGGTAACTTTTGGTGGCATCTGTAAAACAATGCGAAGTAATTTAGCATCAACTTGGAAGTCTTTTGTGTCAAGTTTGAAGTTAAATGTGTTGGTGCTTGAGTTGTATGTCAGAGTTGTCTAGAACTGTTGCATGTAGATTACTGGTACTATGGTAGTTAAGGATATTGGTTTGTATAATTTATGGTGTTTGAGGTTCTTTGTAATCTTGAGTCTGTTATCTTGTGGAACCAGCTGCTCTTCAAATACAATTGCTGCTTGTGGATTTGCTCAAGACATTTTTAATTCTGAGAATAAGATTTCAAAGAGTGATTAATTTCACATAAATACACACTTAAGCATATTTATTTCAATTCTGTATTGATTCACATAAGAATGAGTTTTCTTTTTAGTAAAGTGACCTTGAGGCTATTCCGAAGAACAACTAATTAGCTAAAGGATTCATTATCAGCGGGTGTAGGTAACACAACTAGCTCTAATAGCCATAATTGATTTATCAGTAAATCTTAGTCAAATTATTGCAAAGTAAGACACAAAGCAACTGTTTATCTTAAATTCATTTTTGCAAAAGGCTATTTGTGTTATTTTTTTTAAATCAATAATATGGTGTGTAAAAATATTAGCACTAAAGTTTATAAAATCTGCACCACAAATCATTACTATAATTTTGGTGGAAAAATAATCTCAAAAGAGATTAAGTGCCTCGGGACAGCACACAAGTACAATACCCAATTATAATCACAACACTTCCACTAGTGGGCAAAATAATACGGATAATGCATAGTATTATAAATAATACCCTATGCAATGTGTGATTTCACGAGAGATTTATCAAAATATAACACATTTAATGAGAAAGATAGTTATATGCGAAATACTCTTAATGTAAGATAGATGTTACTAAATGGTAAAACGTTTCAAGTAACTCTCAAACAGATGCAACCCGAACGTTCTAACAATATTATTGATAACCCTAGACGGGGTGCAACTTAGATCGCTACAAGGTCCTTCTATATAAAATATTGTTAAACTAATTTGACATTACACAATAACATATAAGAATTATGATTCCAACATCTGAAAGCACAATCATTACACAACAAAAGATCATATTAAACACGATATACATCAAACTTGATCACAGTCAAAGACCAAGGTCAATGGACAAAGTGCAAAGGTGATATAGGACAGTAATTAGTCAACAAAAATTGTCAACACCACGTACAAATTCAACAATCAATCATATCCAGTTCCATGGTCCATTGTCTAAGTTACGAGTACGTGTTAACCTTATTTAAATTTTAACATATACACACCCGTTTTAAACAAACTCGTTAATACTTCCATTCTTATTTGTGAATTAAATGTTAACACCTTTAAAAAATGATTTAAGTTGAAAACTTAATTTTTTTGAACCTTTTTGAATTATTACACCTTTTTCCTTTATTCATCATTTGAAATTTGAAAACCTTAAATAATCTCATTGCATGTGTTGGTCTTAGTTCACTTATGGTCAATCCAAACGGTCATCTCTTGGATTCCCACATATGGGTCATTCACTATTTTCTACCTTATGTCACTAAACCTGGTCCACTGAACCTGGTCCACTGCGGAACCTTCAGTTGTCTGACCCTGGTCCACTAACTTTGTGGTTTCGCCGACCCTATGTATTCGCTAACGTGTCCAAGCGAGTTTGTGGTCCCACAAGATTTATTTGGCTTGTAAGTGAACCTTATGGTTCGTGTCGAGGTTCGCCTAGAAATGAAACACTTGTAAGATCAGCATGTTCGATCTTTCACACGCGCGCCGCGCGCATATAACCTTTTAACCTAAGCATTTTTTAAGCATGAATCCACAAACTCTACATGTAAACACCCTCATATTATAGAATCAAACACACCTAAAATTTCCTTCTAAGGGCATTTTAACACTCGAAATACATACAGATCATGTCTTCTACATTCAAAACTCAAGTTCAAGGATCCTATGGCATTTCTAAGAGTGTACATTTGATACTAACACAAACATAAACATATTTAAGCATATACACAACTCATTCACTCGTTATAAGCTTAGAAGAATTCGAAAAACTTTCAAGAATCAGACTTTTTCATTCCCACGTGTTTCTAAAGCATTCTTAAGCATACTAAAGTGATAACAACACATCAACAATCAAACTTTGATAATTTCCCTTCTAATTCGCCTATATCAGGCCTTAAATAATTCAAATCTCAACCATATCAAAGAATTGTTTAAAACCGGATTGGCACAAGTTATAACACACCAGTAGACACAAAAGCCCTATGTTAATTTTAGCTTTAAATCACTTTAAAATTTAAATAACCCTTAACCCTAATCAATTGATTCATGCATTTTATGGAGGAAATAGAGACGATCCTTTTACAAGAGATATAGAAAGTGATAGAAATTGATACGATTCCTTAGTGGGTGTTTTTACAGATTGACGACCCACAAAACCAAGGGTTGGGGGAGAAATTTTTTTTATAATTGTTTTGAAAAATGAGAGGTTCGGTGTGTGTGTGTGTGTTTATAACACAACTTTCATGTTTTGGAAACTGATTACATCAAATAACGTCACTTTAATAGCATCATTTATCCCATGTAAATTACCCATTTTGTATGATTATTGCAAGAATTGGTACTTAATTGCTTTAAGGTGTTATTTGCAGTAATTATGGAGTACTTTGTGAAAATTAGCTAAAAGGCACGTATTTTGGAGCTTAAATGATGAAATCTGAAGAATACTGTTCTGACAACATATACGCTGTATTTAACAAGGAAGATACGACATATCTGTGCCTGCACTTCACAAGAAACCACAAAGATTTGAAGCCATATACGCCGTATCTAGAAGTTCAATATACTCCGTATCCTATCTTGAGTAATTAAAGATCCTGGAAGATATTGAACGTGGTCCCTACTCCAAGAAAACTCTCAATACTCCGTATTGACCTCGACCAATTCGGTGTATCGATGAAATTCCAGACGCTATAAATAGAGGACCTAAAAACGAGTTATATGTGTGCTTGATCATATTTACGATGCATTAACCTCCAAGTTTGATTTCCATGCGACAAAAGAAGCCTAGAAGGTCCGGCAAAGTGCTCCAATCCATAGGAAAACCCTTGTAATCTCTACACTCCACTATACGCATTTGGTTAGCATTATGTTTAATCATTCATCTATGATTTCATGTATTGTTACAATGACTATCGGCAAATACCTTTAGGTATTAGCCATGTTTATGATAATATAATGTTTTGATTTGTCTTTATATCGATTATTCCTTATTCGTTGCATGTTGATTATGTTTATCACTTTATACCCATTTATGTGCTTAATTATGTGTTTTACCTATCATTCAACTGGGTCTAGTCCTATATATTTAATGCGCTGCAACTTCGGTGTTGTGTGGGCGTAGACTAAGAGTCCGGGATAGAAGCACATAATGCTTATTTATATAGCTAGACTAATAAGATCACCAATAGAAAGCCCTATTTCTATCTATGGTTAAGTGGATAGGTAGACTAAGTGGGTGACTTAGGACTACATATAACGTCCTGTTTCCATAGGTAGTTAAGTGGGCGTGGACTACTAGTATATGAATTTTCGTTAAGCAGTAAGTTGGTAAAGTCTCCATGAGCTAGGATTTAATATAACCACCAAAATAGTTTCCTAGATAGATTATAATCAATGGTGCAAGCTTTATGTGGGTTTAGGTTAATTGTGACAGGATTAACTACCGACAAACCTCGAGTCTAGGGAGAAGATCTGTTAGAAACGC
>BQNB010004208.1:0-20114 GCA_026074375.1 Tanacetum coccineum
AAGAATTGCTTCCGCTTGCTGTCAGATTTCTTCATCAATAAGTTATCGCTTTTATTGTTTAAATGTTTTTTTCTTTTCTTTGCTTTAATTTTCAATTACAGTCCAACCTTTCGTGATTTCGTCGCTCGAACTTTGAGGGAGTATTAGAGGATTATAAGGGCCGAACCCGTTTGTGAGTTCAAGTGCATTAGGGTTTTCATGTATTACCTTTATAAACATTGCATCAATAAAATGTATCTCCTACAGAGTTTAACATTCAACACCACCACCATGACATAACAATTATCATATATACTAAAAGCCGTTATAAAAACGGCAATGTGTGGTGTCGTTTTAGCGGTGGGCTAACTTTAGCTTGTTTTCTTTGTTTTGGCCCAACACCCAACATATCAACATATTCGTTACCGACCTTCCTTCTCTCTAGATTATTTTCGTTCCTTCTTGAAACTTTCACACAGCTTCATCAATATGATATTGGCGGTGGTAGTAGAATCATGGTGTTGATCTTCCAAAAAAGTGAGTTTTTTTATTTTAAATTTCCTTAAAAAAGGTTTTGATTTTTTTAGGGTTAAGATGGTTGTTAATTTTTAATGTGTTTACCTTGAATAAAAAATTAAATGTATGTTTTAGCATATCTCGGATGGCGTGAGGGCATATAGAGTGTTATGGGAAAGAACAAGATTCATAAAGCTTGAAGTTGTGCGAATGAGGTATTAATTTGTGGAGATGTGTTTTTTTTCTTTGTGATTCTTCAAAAACTGATGATAAAAAAGGGTTTTTATTCTTGCAGCGGATTTCGGGTTTGGCTCAAGTGTGTTACTGGAATTAGCTTTAGAAATGATATTGAGCCGCTTAAGTCACATTTACTTACTATCTCTTATTTAATTTTATAATATGTGCAAATGAAAAAATAATAGTATAGGTGGATCCAAGTATGGTATTATCAAAGCTATATAAATAGATAAGTATTTGTAATTAGTTTCTTCAAGTCACAATAACACTACAAATGAATGAACTAATTTTTGTATACAAACGAGTTGGGTTACCCGCGCTTCGCTGCGGGGCGCAAAGGACAACGGTCGTTACTTAACGTTCGTTAAGTAACGACCGACCCGACGGACTATTTTCGTAAATTGTTAAAAAAAACTAATGGTCGTTACTTAACAGCCATTAGTGAGGGGATGGGGAATTTTGTAATTTTTTTAAAGTGAGGACGGTCGTTACTTAACGTTCTTTAAGTAACGACCGACCCCAAGGACTATTTTCATGTTGTTAAAAAAAACTAACAGTCGTTAATTAACAGTCGTTAGTGGGCGAGGGGGAATTTTGTAATTTTTTTAAAGTGAGGGTAGTTTTCGTAATTCGCCACATAGTGTGGGGGTATTTCATAAAATTTAGGGTAAATGGGCTGGGCCGGAAAATAGGCCGGATTTTGGGCCGGTTTTGGGCTGGGTTTTGGGTCGGGTCGGGGCAGTGGGTTCGGATCAAACCCGCAGATACTATTAAAATATTCCAAACATCTTGCTAATTGTATGAATTTAAAATCCCGCGCTCAGCTGCGTGGCTTCGAAATCGAACGAATCCATTTGGTGCATTTCTACCGAGTTCGTTTGTTTTCAGAACAATGGTTTTTTTTCTATCCAAATGGGACACACGCTTCCAGTAATCCGAAACATCATTCCTTTGTACAGATATTAAGTTGTAGACATAATGCTCAAATGCTATAAAAACCAACTAAAAATTCTTTGTAGCCTGACATGGAATGTTCAAGAGAGAAAGGCAGCCTTGTTGCTTCTTGTTTCTTCTCTGCTCTGTGTGAGATAACTTCCTTCAGCATATTTGCTTTGCTTTCCAGCTTCAATCACTTTCAGTTGAGTTCATCTTCTGCACAATTTATTTCAGCAAACTTAAAGCAAGCCCGAAAGCTAAAAAAACATTGTTCTCAAAACTAGGTATAATAATTAATTCTGTTGATCAGTATCTAATGTCTTGAATTGGAATGCATCTCATTTTTCATCTAATGCATTTTTAAATTGTTATAGGAGAATTTTCCTAGTCCAAAATCTCTAGCAGATGATCTTCATGGTATCGGTTTCAAAGGCATATGGATGGTTGAGCCTGCTAGGATAATAATACATCCCTCCATTCTGATTCCCATAGCATAACAACTTTCTTGTCCTAGAATGCATTATGATACGTAACATTTTATATTTTAAATTCATTTTGCACCAATTCAATATTTTTTTAAGATATTCAAGTTAAACGCTAACCTATACATAGGTACTCTTTCGTAAAGCTAGTATATTGGCTAATAAAGCTGTCTGCTAAACTTTCTTCCTCTATGTATAAAAGAATACGAAATTAGGGGTGTTTGGGACTGGTTATTATAGTTGCTTACGCCTCTAAAAAATAAGCACAATCAAATAGTCAGTTGTAACTGAACACAATGCAAGGTATAGTGTTTGGATTTTCATCTGTAGCAACACAACGCAATAATCAGATGAAATTGCTTTTGTTGCAACAAAACATAATAATCAGATACTAACATAAAAATCAGGCAACTTTGCTTATTTAAGAATGTAAAAGGAAAAATAAACAGATTCACATAAGCAGTTAAAACACGCAAAACAAACAATCTCATACTTCTACATAAATGGAGGGAAAAGTGTACCTTTAGCTCTATACTTTTCGTATAGCTCAGTCAATTTTGGGTAGTTTGAGTTTGTATATCCACTGTTTCAACCCAAAAACAAACAATCAACACGAAGAACACATATGCGGTTGACGAATGCTCATGTAAAGAGGCTATTTGAACAAAGTATAAGATCTCAAATTCTAAATAGAAATTGTTTAACTGGATTTTTTGGACAGCAAGTGTCAGAAAGAACGCTTCAAAAAGATAGCGCGACCTTTCATTTATATAATGATGCGGTTTATGCACGTAGTGAAGCTTTAAAAGAAGTTCATACGAACGAATTTGCCACAAAAGAATTTGTTATGATGGAGGTGGACATGAAAGAATGTGATATGAGAGCATCTTAAGCACGACTGATATAGTAATTTCAATCCCTTTACTCATAAATGCGTGGGTTTGAAATATGTTTTATGAATATCAAACGGCTCGAATAATTTTACCTTTTGCTAAAAAGAGAATATGTCAAACGGTGGAGTTAGCCTAATGCATTTAACAAATTAGTAACATTTAAAAGAAATAAAATTGAGCAAGCTAACTAAAATAAATAACCATTAAAAAGAAGATCACCTTGTAAATGGCAGATACTCCTTTGTAAGTGCTGTCACGTCCAATAATGTACGCTTGCAGCCTCTCGCCACTCAAAAGCAGCCACTGAGGTGTATTTAAGAAAAGCAAGTGGAAACTGGAGGCCACGAAAAGCGAGTGGAATAAGAATTCTCAGGAAGATTAAATATAGTAGGCGAAAAGTACCTAACAGGACTCAGACTCTTATGGCGTGAACCAATTCGTCTTCAGCCAACTGAATGTCAAATCCCTTCGAATGGTTTCTTTTCTGAAACACCGCTTATAATGTGCATATATAATCCTCCTTTTCGACTTTCCACTCAAAAAGGCGACCCGCAATTCAGTATTATAAGGGATAAGTTAAATTAAAGAAGGAATCTAATGTCAAAAAACCACATTAAAACAGATTGATATATGAGTGAAATCCATTATATATAATCGAAACGTTCAGTACCATGCTTACTAACCTTCTCATTTCTTACATTGACTATGATAGAATTTGAGCTTTTGATGTATAATAACTGAAGCAAAGACAACCCATACTGCAAATGATGGTTAATAAATACCCAAAGCTAAATCACGTAGGCACACACGAGGTACACTCCCCTGATCAGCTCGAGATTTGCTACATCATAGCTCGTGTGATATTCTTTTGCCGTTCTATTTGGTTGTTCAATAAGAACCTTAAGCAAAGTTTATAGAAAAACAAAGTAAAAATACAAAAAGGGAATCAAACCCAAGATCGAAAAAAATCTAAATAGATTTCAAACAAAAGAAGTAACCTCCTAAACAAAGGCGGGACAAATACCATCAAAGTCAAGTGTAATTTTTCTTGCAGAACACATCCACAGGTTCCAACGTAAATTATAACACTATAGCCATTGTTAGAAGGAATATAAAAAATAAATGCCTTCAACGTAGCCAGCGGTCGCTTCCAAAGGACTAACATGAAAACCCATCTGCTCCTCCTCCTGTTTAATCTTCTGCCATAGCTAAACCTGTAACGAAACAACACAATGTTATATTGTAGTAGAAATGCATATGAACAACATAAAACTGTAAAAATTGATAGCAGTTCAAATATCACCTTATGAACAACAAACTGTTATAAGTACAGAGTACGTAATATACTCTCATGACATTCAAGTCAGCCCATCAGATACCCAAATTAAACTGAATGATCCTTCACAACAGTTACAGGGCACGAACTGTTATTCACAACGTAGTTGCTCACACTGCCCATAATAGCCCTGCAAATACAGAAAACATAGGTTACCAATGGTCAAGAATCTTATGTTCAATCTTTGTTTCAAAAGTTCTAATTGTAAATTACATTTTTTTTTATTTATACTTATTGTACCCATGATTGCCAAGTTAAAGGGTGTTTTTACTTGGATATTTAACAGTCAATCAAATAATTAGCGTAAAAATGTGTAGAGCCTTTTATCTTTTCCGAGACCACGGTTCCCTATTGTAAGACAGTCCTAATGTGTATGTGAGCAACGGCTTCATCATCTATGAGTTGTGGTATCGGAAGTATAGTTTTTTTTAATCACAAATATATTCTGAATATTCTGTAAATACATTCTCAATTTTTAAAGTTGTCCAAAAACCACATACTTTAGTTGACTTGCATTCTCAAAGTTCTATAAGATTATTAAATAATTAGAAGTTACTAAAAAACAAAGACCAACCAATCTTATTAAAAAGTGCCAAAAAGAAGTGGATCAATCCATCATTTGTACCGGTTTGAAAATGACCCATTTTTATCCAAACCTGTTGGACTCACGTTACCCAGCCCACCCCCCCACCCCAAAACAAATAATATTGTATCAGGGGGTATATCTACTAAAAGAGGTACAAAGCTGAAGCAACAGTTTTCATAACGTTTGGAGGCACTGAATGCTTCTCTGTACTAAGCTTCTTATTAATGTCGCTATTACAAATGGAACTACCTGAAGGTATTCAGAATTTGCAGCACGGCTAGAACCATATTTTTTCCTTCAGATCAACTATGGCATCCAATATAAGGATATACAACCTACTTAATCATTCAAGCTGTAAATAAAGATCACCGGGAAGCATTTTGACTTGGTTTCAGCTAAATTTAAACATAATAAAATCAGTGCGAGAAATGCTATAACTGCGAACTACTAATATATTTGAACTTTCATACATTGCTCGGTTTGTAGATATGTGTAGCTTACATTCTACTTTTTTTTATTGTAATTTGGATGAATCGATGGAAAAACTATAAGCACACACACAATCATGTCAGGAACAATTGGTTTAAGTGTAGGGTTTACATTTTTTTTCTTTTGTTGTCTTTATAAGAAAACATTTTTTTTTCTTTCGTTCTCCAAACACGGTGGACTCGTTCGTCACGATGGACTCATTCGTCGCCTACAATCTAAACCCACATAAGCCATCCTACTGACCAATAATGTTGAGCATGCAAATAAGCCAATGGGTGCAACCAACCACTGATCAACCACTGATCAGTACCCTATTCCTCTAAAAGCCTAACTACAAACAAAATCATATCACTTTTAACAAATCCATACCAAAATAAAACAATAGAAAAAAAATCAAAAACTGAATTTTATAAACAAAAAACATACTAAACTCATTCACATAATACAAAGGCCTAATAACTTGAATATTTAAGTCGAAACTCACCCCAAAAAATCCTCAAAAGCTTTGGTGTCGGCTCCGTTGCGGTGGTAACAGAAGAAATCCAATGTAAAATTTCAATGAATTAAATCTCAAGAAAAACCAAAAAATGAAGATGCCATCCAAAAAATCAAATAAAACCAATCAACAATACACTAACATAAAATTATAAAGTAGACCCACATCATATAAACATTTTGAGTGTTTTTTGTAAGTTTTAAATAGAAGAAGAAAGAAGAAATAATGAAGCTGTTGTGAAGAATATTGAAGAAGAAGCTGAACAAATAATGCAGCGTAGGGGAGTTTTGAGGTGGGATTAAAGAAAAGTCAGTGTTTATAATAAAATGAAATTAACAGGCCAAACATTGGGCCAGATCAACACGGGTCATGGACACCCAACTGGGTCGGACGGGTACAACCCGATTGCAAACGAAGTTCCTGATGGTTGTTTATATTTATAATTAGTAGAGTTTTATTAAAAAGAGGTGTAATTACATGTTTCCCTCCATGTGGTTTGGCCAAATCCTAAATCGTCCCTATCTCAAAACTATTAACACCGTTGCGTAGTATCCCTATCTCAAAAGATAGGGACGAAACCATGTAATTAACTTATGTAACCACCATTTGTCTCTATCTCTTGAGATAGGGACGAACGGTGTTACATAGTTTCGAGATAAGGACGATTCATGCAAAAAAAAAATAGGGACAAGATTAGGGATTTGACCTAAACCACAGGGACAAACCATGTAATTAACTCTATTAAAAATAATACCATCCGTTCTAAAATTATTGTCCCCCGACAAAAAACACACAGTGTAAGAAAAGTGCATTTATTACTGCTTTATCTTTCTTACTTTTTGACAGAATGACAGTTTTAAAGTTGGTATATTATTAGTTTCTAAATAGTAAATTTTAATCAAACTTCTCTATCTATTTAATAGTAGACAATTAAATTGGAACATCCTAAAATGAAAAACGTGAACAATAAAAAATGAACAAAGAGTAATTAACCCTATAAGAGGAAGAGTATGGTGGCGGTGGGGGTGCTCGCACATCTACGTGGTTTCGCCACAGTCCCTCGCCACCCACCATGCATGCTCGCCACCACACAAAATCCTATATCTCGCCATAGCCACGACGTAGATAAGGACAAAAGGCTTAAATGGTTGATTTTAAAATCTAGCCGTTGTGGGCAGCGGAATAATAAGAAAGCAATATTATCAAACAAGGTTTTTCATTAAACGATTTCCCTATTACCCCAACTATAACTTGAGGCTACACCAACTAACTATGGTGTACTATTCAATTCTCATCAGTCGACTTGCTATATAACTATCTAGACTCTCATTAGGAGAGCTCTAGTTTTCTATGGATGGGTATCTAAATGCCTGGACCTTCTTTTATAGCATAATGAGTCCTAGGCTTACAAGGAAACTAATTAATATATTAATGATAATCAATTAATTATCTTCTCATTAATATTCATTCTTATCGTATTTTGACCAAATCTTTATTTTCTTCTACATCTTGTCGAACTTTATGATGACAATTTTGATCCTTCTTGTTTCCATCTTGTTTCATCATTTTTATTCACTTTGTCTCATCAAATCAAGAATCCCAACAAATACTACTACCGCTCACAAAAAAGTGTAGGTTGTTCGTCATCACAGGCTGATTTATATCTTATTGAGAAAGAGCTACATCAACTACATCTAGATAAAGAAGCCTTAAGAGAAATACTAGAAGGAAAAGCAATGGACAAAAAAGCACGAGAGGTGAAGATTAGGCAAAAACAAGCTGATGATGATGAATTCTTTATGGAATTTGAGGTGGTGAGATATGATTCAGAATACGAGTCATCAGATTAATAAACTAGGAACTATTTTAATGTAATGTTTTAAATATTGTTTTAATTTAATGTTTTAAATAAAGTATTGTTATTTTAAATTCGGTTATTATATTTTTAAATTTTGAATTCCAACGGCTAGTTTTTCGTTATAAATACCCTCACCATCTTCTCATTATATCACACAACTTCTTATCCAACTCTCTCAAATGGCTTCCAATTTCAATAACGAAAATGAACCATGGGAATTCAGTCTAGATATAGATGATTCCGATCTCCATTTAACACCCGTTGTGCGTTCCTCTAGTAGCACACATGTTGAACCATCTCCTTACACCCCAAATCCAGTTACGATAATACCCGGTCCTGCGGGTATTGTTCAGCTCTCTAGTAGCACACGTGTTGAACCATCTCCCTCAACCCCAAATCCAGTTAGGATAATACCCGGTCCTGCGGGTATTGTTCAGCAAGCCAAGCTGCTTAAAGAAAGGGATATTCTTCTTGGTTGGGACGGGGCAGTAATGTCGACACAAGAATATATGCAGAAAGTTGTTGAGGATGTGGATGAGGATGATGATTTTAACAGTGGGGCGTGGGTTAGCGCCACTAACTATGTGAATGCATTTGGTGGCACTGTAACTGGATGTTTGGGAGACATCGACAACTTTCTGAAAAAGGAAAAACTTGAACAAGTTGTTGCAATAGTGAAGTCTTGTTCTCCGAATATGCTTGGCGATCTAAATGTGACTCTGAAAGATCTATCAGGTACAATACCTGGAACAATACATTACAAAGTCCTTGATGTGGGTAGTTATGGAAAGGATATTACTGTAGGAGCTGCTATGATACTAGCTAATGTCTCTGTTTTTTACTCATAAATCCATCAAAGCAATTACCTTAACATAACAAAGCAAATGTGTTGAGGTATTTCCCAAAATATACTGATCAGAAAGTGGTACTTGGTGTTAAACCATAACAATTATGTCATGTTTATTTTATAATAATACCGTAATGTTTTTATTCTAATTTTAATATCCTAGTATTTAAAATTAACGAAAATTTAACTTTAAGTTAAAAAAAAAGTCGACTCATAGTGACAAAAGGTCGCCTGTTAATCGTCGGACGAGAGAAAACTGTATGAGACGCCGTGACAAATTAGTCGCGACCACTATCGAATAGTGGGCCGCCGTTATATGTGTTTCTCGTAGACGAAAAACTTTGGTCCAGTTGCTTTAATATTTGATCTGTTTGTATTATAATTACGAAATGACATCTTGGTAATATTCAAGAGTATAAGTTGTTTTGTTTTACTATTGGTACCCCACTGACCCGCTAAAAAGTATAATGAAAAGTACAAAACCAATTTTTCTTATCTCCCAGTAATTATAGTGTAATGCAGTTTTTTTACCAGTTTTATAGTTCCGAAATTTTTTGACAGTTTCATACTTTTGACCTGTTAAACTTTATATTTTTTGTTCCGTATTTTTCGTGTCACAGTTTTATAAATATACAAAATTATAAAAATATAAAAAACACAAAAAATCAGAGAATACAAACGGTGTTTTAAGGGGGTACATATAACATAAGCTATCTTGTTTTTGTTTTATGGAAGTGATGATTATGACAAAAAGTTGTAAAGAAAAATGAAAAATGGACATGATTTGTGACAAATCACGAAAATAGAATTTTTGGATTATTTAACAATATCTTTTGTTTTGGGTCCTATGGAAGTGCTAGATAATGAGAACCAAAAATGGTAAATTGTATAAGAGTAGAGAAAGGCCACACGTTAACGGACTTAGTCACGACCCACACGTGCTTACCGCACGTGTCCACTGATTTTTTGCATTACTATACCTGCCCCAATAAAAACTGACACCCTAACTAACCAACTACTCACGCTCTTTCCTTGTTTCTCCGTACGTTCCTACTTTTCTAAAGACCTTCAAGTATCCAAATATTTAAAATTTCGCCTCATTCTTATTCTTTTGCGTATTCTTGTATGATAAAAAGTATAAATTTCGAAATAGTAAACGTCTGTAAACGAGGTATTTTTCTCGCACGTTACAGCACACGCATAAACATTTATTTTGTGACTAAGAAATTGAGTTCTCACTCAAGTAATATAACGAAAAGCAAAATATATAACTATTATAAATATATGATAACGAGGATTTCAACCTGCGCGTTGCAGCACAGCTTTGTATACGATAGTATTGTATGTACATGAAGAGTAAATTTTAACAAAACTAAGATCATTTTTGTTGTGTTAACTATAATTTTCGCACTTGAAGTTTTTGATAACAAAGAGATTAGAAACATGAAATATATATGACAATTGAGAAGCTATATTGAAGGGTGCTATTATACTATAACATTTGTTGAATTTGGGTTTTGAAGCCGATACTGTTGCGATATCGCCAGGTGGGAAGGGTGGCTGTAGGGAATGGGACAGCACGGCTATACTATGGAGTCGTAGCTCAAGTCGGCACTGTTCAAACGTATCGGATTAGAGGATTAAGATATTCAAACATTGTTGGTGCAATGTCCACTTAGTTACGAGTTAATTTTTAGGGTTCCTTGCATGGTGTACATTTGTTTTCCACCATCATTTCCAGAGGTGTTTAGAACAAGAACCTGCGGTTCATTTGTTTGGTTGCATTTGTTTGGTTCGCTCTTACAGAATCTCGGACACACTTGGGTGTTGTGGAAAATAGAAGAGCGTGGGGGGGGGGGGGGGTTGAAATAGTTTTTACCGTTTTAAAAATAAAACTTAGATTGTCGACTTATGTGAATTCAAAAGATATACACAAGTGTATATGATAACGATAGAATGAACAAATAAGTAAATACGAAGTATAAATAAGTAAAGATAAGAAAGATCAAACCGATGACACAATGATTTATAGTGGTTCGACTACGAAGCTCCTCTTCGCCCTACTCCACTCCTCAAGTACCTAACTTGAGAGTTTTTATCACTATGTCAACAAGCTCCCTTTAGGCGGAGAAAACTGTACACGTCGCTTACACTTTTTCTGGTACTAAGCTAAATACCGAGTTCTACTTCGACATAGAACCAATCTAACAACACACTATATATTTTATGACCTAAATACTAACCTATCATACACATATGATATACACAACTCACAACACACAACACAAAAGATACAAGATAGATAGATATCACAAACGTGATGACCAGGGACGGACCCAGGATTTTCAGTGGGGTGTTGCAGCTAATTAAAGTTACATCGTAAAAAATTAAGGTAGCATAAAAAAATTTGGGGGTTGCACATACGAAAAAAACGTCAATTTTGAAATTTTTTTGCACTGCGTGACCTGAAATCGGGTGTAACCCATGCCACACGCGGCACCTATGTGGGTTCGTCCCTGGTGATGACACAACTAAACTAATAACATTTGAAGCTTCACGTCTTCGTTAGTGTTCTTCACTAAAGAGTGGAATGAGTTGATCACTTGTAATGTATTATGAAACAAGTATAATGATCAAAGAATATGAAAATAGAAAAAGCTAGAGAGAAAAATATTTGTGAAGGGTTGTTGTTAATACAAATAATGCTTAAAAACGTTATTTATATTTTTCGACTCCTCTACGTTTTGAAGATGACAAAATGTAAAAGCATTCACGATAAAAATAAACATTTACATGTTATTAATCGTAAACTTTCATTTCGACATAAATTACTTAAACAAATCATTAAACTTAATTAGTAATCAAGAAAATAATTTTTCTACTTAATCCATCACATTTCTACAAAATTATATTTTTACAAAATTACACAAAATAGTTTTATTAAATAAAAATAATGTTTTATTTAAAAACATAAATTTGAATTCAGATTTTCACCCAAAACTAAATACAACTACCAGGATAAACCTTCCTCACAAAAGGACAATAATCGGAGTGTCAGTCTAGGGGCGGCCCCCTAAGTGGCTAGGCGGCCCCCAGATATATCTGAGACCGCCGGGACCGCAACCAGCTGACAGTTGGATTTTCTTGGCTATAAATACTACACTATTCTCAGCAAACATACCTCTTAGCACGATTTTTTCAGTCACATTTCTCTCTCTAAAAACCTTCTTTCTCTCACAAAATTTCTTGATCACTAACATAGTTTAATCTTGTTTCAAGTGATCAAATCTCACCTTATATCTTTTTCCTTCTTCTATCAAGAGCAAGAGAAGAACACTTGTATTCGTCAAGAAATGAAGTGTTATAGACTAGTGATTTCTCCTCTCTTATTCTAAGATTCGCAACTCTATTTTGATTATTTTGTGTGATTGTGTAAGTCGGATAGTGTGTAAATTTGATAGTGTAGATCTTGTGATTGTGTGGTGCTTGTGAAGTGGTAGATTGATTCTAGCTAAGATTAGGTGTTAGCCTCAAAATATTGAGTCTAACAAGGAAGCTCGGTCACTCAACGAGGAAGCTTCGGTCTTTATTTATTATATGTTGTAATAGGCTAGTTACGAGTATCGAGCTCGTTATTTAATCTAATATTATATGCGTTGCGGGCTTAAGCCCAAGTTATCCTGAGCCTGGCCCATTAGCATTAAACTACACGATCCAAGTGTTGGTATAAATACCCCTCTCCAAGTGTGGAGAGGGTGTTGGTTCTCATTTGTATTTTTCATACTTGCTAGAATACAACCACTCTTTTTCTTCTCTCTACTTTCTCTCTCTAACCTCTCTCTAAAATTCTTCATTTTCTCCTTTCTATTTTTCTTGTTCCAAATGCTAAAGTGAAGGTGATTCTGGGTTACTACGTTTGGTATCACGAGCCTTTGGTGGTTTAGTGTTTTTTTTTCTTGGTTAATTTTTGCTTATTTTCGAGTTTTTTTTGTTAAATAAGCCTTTCTCTTTTCATTCGCCTTAAAATTTTTCATTCGTCTTAATAGTTTTAGATTTGTTGTGGTTAACTAGCATCACAACTGTTGGGCTTACTGCTCATAATTTTTATTTTGGGCCTATATTAACCAATCTGGGTGCGTTTTGGTTTGGAAAAGCAAAAAAGACACCTCAAATAATTTAGTAACAGTTTTGTAGTTTTCCTTTTGTTGTTTTTTCTTAAATTTTCGTTGCTTATTTGGATACAACAACTTATTTATAAGGTTTCACTCGTGGCTTATGTATGCTCTAAATAGCTTATTGAAGCTGATTTAAGCTTATCAAGTCACGACTTATTTTCTTTGTTTTAAGTCTAAGCTTATTCGAAACCCAGCTTGTTATAAAAATGTTTATCCATAACTAATCTATTTTTGGGCCGTGTCTTATGATATGCACTTTTGTTATTGAGTTTTGTATCTGATTATTTTTTTTCTTATATTCGTTGAAAAATGCTACGGCTTATTCATTTTCTTTTTCATAGCTTATTTGGTTTCTGTGGTCAACTTTTTCGTAGCTTATCCAGTGCTTAAAAGTCACGGGTTCTTTCTCTAGATTTCAAGTTTTTTAAAGCTTATTTTAGAGTCAAAAGATTCTCATATTCGTCGCTTACTGTTAAGAAGTTTTCGTGGCTTATTTCTTGGGAACAACTTATTTACAAGCTTTTTAGTTGGCTTATTTGGTTTTTGTGGCTATCTAGTTCATGGCTTATCTTTCTTTTAAATGAGCTTATTCAAGCTTTTGGTTAGCTTATTTGTGAGCTTCTTCTCTAGTGGTCCTACGGTTCAAAGAAAACAAGGGAACAAGATCTACAACTTTAGCTTCCAAGAACAAAGACGTTTTTATTGTTTCGGTTGAAGACAAAACAAAGGACACCGAACTCGCAGTGGACAAGCATAACCGAAGTCGCAAGGAAAAGTTCAACCGAATACGCAGTTGGTTATTGTGACCGAATACGCAAGTTACAAACTTAACAGAATTCGCAAGGAAAAGTTCAACCGGATACGCAGTTGGTTATTGTGACCGAATACGCAAGCCTTCTTTAACCGAACTCGCAATTTTCTTCTTTAACCGAACTAGCAATTCTCTTTGAAACCGAATTCGCAAGATCTAGTGTAAACCGAATTAGAAAGTCCACAAGAAGAAACTATACACGTTTTAAGTATTTTTGAGTTTTTCGGTTTCGAGTGTCGTTTAGTTACGGGACTTACAATCTATACCATTACGATCGTGAACTCGTTTCGATCAACGTGGTATATTTACTTCCCACCGACGATAACCGTACGAGTACGTGAGACGAAATTTACATTTGTTGTATTTTTTTGAAATTTAAAACGTAGAAGAAGAAAAAAAAGAGGGAAAAAGTATTAATTATTAAGCTAAAATCTTAAATTGTCACATGCAGTCCCTGCCCTTCAAGTCCAATTTCATCAATAGTCCTTCTTTGAATATTAACCCTCAAAGTTGAAAAAGGTGTGCACCATTGGTCCTTAATACTTATAATTCAGCCTTTAACCCTTCAAAGTTAACCGTTTTTGCACCGTTAGTCCTATTAAGCCCACTAATCGTTACAAAAGCTCATGTACTTCAATTTCAACAATTAATCATTGTTTCACGGTTTTTTCTTGATTTTGTAAAATCCCGCAAAAGATTCCATTTCTTTTCTCGGTTTAAATCATAGATTTGTAAAATTTCGTGAACGTTAATTGATTTCAATCCACAAAAACAATCACTTTACCTACTTAAGATCCTACAAATCATTTTCACTTCACATCACGTTACAATGGAAACGAAAGATACTTTATCTTTGTGTTCGGATTTTGATGAACAAGAGATACAACAACTGCAAAAGCAAGCAAAGAATTTAAAAGAGATCTCCATGATCAAATTGAATGCACTCAAAACAACAACTCAACGCCTTGAAAGACAGACTTTCACTCACTCTCTATTGTTTGAAAGAGCATTTTCAAGACTCTTTAGTAATGACGTCAGAACTTTCAAGTATGAGTTATCTCATAACATGAATAACTTAGAAAAGCAACTCAACAATGAAATACTTCACGAGAAGGATTCCAAGTCTGCTCTAAGTGTAATCAAAGTGCAGTTTGACAAGTTCATACATTCAGAGATGCTCAAGTCTTCCAATTATGATTCCAATGCTCGAGAAGCAAGTCAAGACTTCAAAGACTACACTCAAATTGAAGCTCAATCCTTTAAAGACTTGATAACCCAACACATGGAATCCATTGAGCAATGTATTGTTGAAAGAACAAGTCATGAACAAGAGATACATAATAGGTTGAAAAGGTTGAATGAAAGAAAGTTGCAAATTCAAGAGTGCATGTTCAAGAAGTTAAAGCATCGGATGCTAGTTCAGGGGAAAAGACTGCAGTAGGATTGTATCAGACAAAGAGAACGATCAAGGTTTAGAGAATCAAAGCAACACATCTGGAGATGAAAGCAGCAGGTCAAGGAATGAATGCAATGACAAAAGCACTTCTGGGATGATACAGACATCAGACCTTCCTATGACACAGAACCAATGGTTGAGGTACCATATACTGCTGAATATAATGTGTTTGCTGTTGACACACAACATTATGAGCAACCTGAATGCTTTATTAACACATGTGTAATGGAAAAGGTTGATAGTAATGTCATTCCTGATTCATCGGATATGTGTGATAATGATATTCAGACTGACCAAAATGCAGAAGATGAGCGTGCTGCGCTTGCCAATTTAATTGCAAACTTAAAACTTGACATTGATGAAAATAAAAAGATTCAAAAGCAATTAAAGAAAGAAAACGCATCATTGACTCAAGAATTGAAAGAGTGCAAATCTACTCTTGCAGAGACTAGTAGAACCCTGGGGGAGTCTAATAGTATTCGGGATAGTTGCCTTATTGCACTTGAGAAGTACATGGCCTTTAATGATCGTACAATTGACTATGACAAACTTAAACGTAAGTTAAATGAAACTCTAGGACTATTAGCTCAAAAAGAAATTGACATAAAAGAAGGTTTAAAACTTAAAGCCTATGAAATTTCAGTTGTCAAAGAGAAACACGATGAGTTAGTCAAACAGAGTCTTTTAACAAAGTCACATTACGAAGGTCTAGTCAAAGAGAAAACAAAGGTAATAACAGATTTGAAACTTAAGGAAGAAAAAGACATCGACAAAATGATTTCAATAGGAAAAGTCAATTAAAGTTTTTGAATGACATAATTTACAAAAGGAATCAATCAATTTCAAGACCTTTCAAATGTATTAGCTCCCAAAGGCCCAACATTCAATGGTAACCAACCATTGGCAACTCTAACGTACCTCAAAAAGCACAATATGAAAACCAAGTTTGTTATGAGATCCCATAATAGACCAATCTGATCCTGCAAACAGACTCGTCCCCGATAGGGAAGAGACTCTGACTCTTGAAAAAGAGAGTCGATCAAAATTGAATAAAGACTTAGTGAGACCTTATGACTACACAAAGCTAAATAGTCTTTATGAAATTTCAAACCAGCATGCACACGAGAAAAAATAATTAACATTGGTCTCCTGCAAACGAAGTAAGGAAGAAAATGATGAGAAAACTTTTGTGAAATTTAAACCATATATATTCAAAGACATCTGTTTCTTACCTGTTTCAAAATCAATAAGTAAAAAGTAGACAAGCGTACAATGTAATGACAAATAACATAAATCACTTTAGAGAACTTGTTGATCAAGCTTGGGAAAAGCATTCTCATAATCATTTTCGTGCTCAAACTGCTCTGATATAGAAGTGCTAATAAAAACAAGTAGTGAGCCTCTTGCAGAAGACACAGAAGATAGTTTCACATTTGTTTCATGAACTTAAGCAAGAAATGCATGCTGATTTAAAGTACGTTGAATCCCTTGAAAAAGAAATTGACGAACTTGAATCTGATAAAGCAGAATTTTTAAACATGTATGATATACTTTTGCAAGAATGTGTGTCTAATGATGTTATGTGTTCTTATTTGCATTCGTTATCTGATTTAGATGCTCATGCTGAATTGCAATGCTTATATGTTCATAAAGTGAAAGAATGTGAATGTCTTGCACAAAAGCTTTCGAAACAAACTGAAACTGTTAGTAAAGAAGTTTATAATGAGCTTTTACGAAGTTTTGCTAAATTAGAAAAACACTCGATTTCTCTTGAACTTGCTTTACAACAATGTCAAGAACAAATGAAAAATGACACAGTTTGCAAAGAAAAAGCGTCAAATGTATTTCTGAAAGAGCGTGAACAATATTTTGAAATACAAGATTTGAAAGCTCAATTGCAAGACAAGGACATTGCCATAAGTGAGTTAAAGAAACTCATTGAGAAGATGAAAGGTAAGAGTGTGGATACTAATTTTGAAAAACAATCAATCTTGGGGAAACCGCCTTTGCAACCAATCAGAAATCAACCAGTGGTAAGACAACCAACTGCGTATAAATCTGAACGATCCCAATTGCCAAGACATAGGATTGCCTCCCAAGTTGGTGTGTCGCATGATTTGACAAAACTAGTCACTCCACATTCTTGGCCTCAAGTTAGGAAATCGTCTTTTGCTAAGCCTTATGATGTGAGGCCTTTCTAGGAATAGCCCAAAGAATGTGTCATTTCAGTCACCAAGGGAATTTGTAAGATCAAATGACATGGTTTATAACTACTACCTAGAGGAAGCTAAGAAAAAGGCACAACTTCAGAAAGACAAAGCCTTGAATACCAAACCTAGTGTGCAACAATCTGCTAGATTACCAAACACTGCTAATGGTAACAAACCAAAACCTGGGAACTTTAATCAACAACCTAGGAATTGGCCACCATCCATGAGTAGTCGTGTATCGAATAGAACTGTTAACATAGCAGAACCACCTAGGAATCAAAAGACTTTCTTTAAGTCAAAAGACTTGGCATGTCTTACTTGCAAAAAGTGAATTTATAGTGCAAATCACGATGAGTGCATCTTAAAATACCTCTCAAAGGTAAATTCTCATGCCTCAGCACAGAAAAAGCATGCATAATCCCATAAGACAACAAAGAGATATATACCCGTAGAAAAGAAAAGTGACTTTAAGAATCATGGTAGACAGATCCCCATATGACAAAGGTTTTCTCCAAATAAGTCCTCCAATGCGTATCTGAAAACAACGCCTCCTAGATCTGGTCTTACATGGAAACCAATGGGTAGAATCTTTACTCAAGTTGGTCTTAAGTGGATTTTCATTAGAAAGTCAGTTGAAAGCCGCTACAACACGAATGATAGTGCTTCACCATTAGGAAAGGAAACACATAATCCTAAAACTGTTATTTGTGCAAACTTTTCTTCTTTGAATGCAGGTACTTTAATGGCTTCCGAACCCATCTCCTCAAATGGTTCATCTAATGTAAATATTCTATCATCATCTTCTTTGTATAAACATTCAATTTTCAATTATGTTAGAAAATATTTTTGAAAAAGAAAATACAAAAATATAAAATTTCAAAAAGAAAAATACAAAATTAAAAAAAAATCTCAAAAACCAAATACAAAAAATAGAAAATTTCAAAAATCAAAAAATTTCCTAAAAGAATCTTCTCGGCATGTCTCTTGGAATCGATAACATTTACGTGCCTAGAAATGTCAATTAACATTTACACGGACGTGTAAATGAAGTTCGAGCCAGAGTTCAAAAGTTTTAAAACATGTCATTTCTAATTTTTCTTTATGGCTTGTTATTAAATGACAGATAACAACCCGGTCCTCAAATAAAGAAAAGTGTGCAATCATGTACATTTATCCTCACAACGAGAAGATAACAACTTCTCGGACTTGAGCTGACATAAAAAGTCAATCAAAAAGACATTCAAAGTATTTCGAGCTCAAGTACATTGGTTTTTCAAAACATGTTGAACACAATTTTTCAAGAATTTCTCAAAAGATTCTTCAAAATCTTTCAAAATTATGTGTTCGACACTCCCTCCTCATGCATCTTTCAAAAGTCGAATCATTTTTTATAAGTGAATCAATTTTTGAGGGGGGGCTTTTAAAACCAAGTTTTACTGCTTTTAGGCACATACTCACATGTCTATTTTATGTGTCTAAAACATTTCAAAAATGTTTAAACAAATGAAAAAAAATGTTAAAATGTTAATAATATTTAGACAATCATTTTGTTAAAACATATACAAGTAGCTCAAACTCAATTTCACATGGAATTTACAAAGTCATAATCCTATTCTCCCAATTGGTGTCATATGTGTGAAATTGAGGGGGAGCAAAAAGAAATAGTTCCACATAACTCATGCTGTTACAATTTTCTCCCCACAGAATTTTTAAGTCAAATTTTAATCATTGGGTATTTCAAAAACTAAGTACATTAGTATTTAAAATAAAGGGAGAAATGTAATTAAAATGTGATCTAGAAAATAATAAGTGATCTAAACGACTCACAGTGCTTTATACTCCTCAGAAAAGGTTTTATGGTTACGATCTCATAGCCAACAACATCTTAATTCATGACGATTCTGAAGTCATAAGGTGGTTAGGTTAGGTATTATTCCTATGATCTGACCAGAATCGGAGGAATATACCCAAGGACACTCCATAGTTAGAAATAGTAGTCCTTAGGTATGTTTGGAGATGAATGAGTATAAGGGGGAATAATGCCGACTAAGATTGAGCTAACACTGGAACAAGCACAACAAAGTGTTAGTAATGACGTATTGGTAAGCATTGAAGGGGTTAAAGAATGAAAAAGAAATGTATGGATAAAGGGTGAAAAGAAAGAAGCCCTCCACACACTTAAGGCAGAAACCCGGTCAATACATAATCTATCGGTTTTTATAAAGATGAATTCTGATATTGAAGAATGACATCATGGACCCAGTGATGCAATGCACAACCCTCCCCAGCTATTCGAGTTTCTCTCAACAGAAACTTGTCTCATTTGTCATGGAGATACACACGTTATCTATTGACATCTCACTCCGAGATTGTTGATATTGAATAGGTAGCAGTCTGCTCCAGCCTCTGATTACTATAACCAAAAAGCACTAATCGAGTCTAGAGCTAAGATATCAATAAATAAATCTCATTAGGACACATTTCATGACAAACACTTATTGAACACCAATAAGTTCACAAACTGTTAACAAGAGTCCTACGCATTATCCTTGTGATTTTTGCCAGAACATCCGAGTGATACTTAAGTATTCACCGTGAAGATGGAAATCCTATTTGAGCCAACATCAAACAAGCTCTTGGTAGGTGACTTGTGCGATTCTATATGAATCAAACTTGTGTCCACTGGAAAGAAATGTTGGTGCGATTCCATGTGAATCAAACTTGTTCCAGTAAATGAATTGACGACTCAATCGGTAAGATAGTAACTATCTGATTCACTCATATCATGTTGTATGGTTTGAGACGTT
>BQNB010004208.1:23244-109253 GCA_026074375.1 Tanacetum coccineum
CAAGTGAGAAAATGTCACTTATCCTATTAATTTGGACATTATGAATCTTCCACCGTTAAACAACTATGCTAGGGGATTGTTTGATTCAAAAATGCTAACATAACATAATTGTTTTAGCATACAAAATAATACGTCCTTGTTTTTTACAGACGAACTACCATAAAATACCACATGTTTTTAACTATGACAACAAAGTTAGGAAACTGAAACTAACAAATACTAATACCATCTACCACGTTTATAAGACACCTTTTTATCGCCAGAAGTCCATCAACCTTAGCCTACACAATACAACATGGTTCAAATAATAAGGTTCGGATAAAACAAGGCGTGACAAAACAAATTAACAAGGTTCATATTAAATGAAACTGATACATTGTAGAACAAAAACAACTTCTACATAAACTTACCGTCATACAAACACTATGCCAAGAACATATAATATACTGCACGATCTGGGTAAGGTAGAAGAATTAGTGATTCTTTGTATGGTCCAATGTAGAAAGAACCAGCAACTCCTTGGATACCGAGGTTCTGAAATGATTGTGTAACTAGATTGAAAACTTGTACAGAATTAGCAAGTTGGTGGGCGCCTGGTACTTCAACTATTGGTAACGGTATTTCATCATTACTAAAACCAAGTAACTTAACATAACTAGGGGTGGGAATGGCAAAAAGTAAGGTAAACGATGTTACAGATGTAACATCAACCAATAAAGACCAACCACAAAAAAGATAGAATTATGTTTCATCCGTGCTTCCAGATACTATCAAAGAGTTTCCAAGACTTGAAATACACATTGGGACTGTTAGGCCGTCTCTAAAAATGGCATCTATGTCGTGGACTTGAAACGAATGGGCAATCAAATCAAATGAAACAAGTAGGTGTTTTTTGAACATTACACCATCATCATTAACAAACCTTTCATGACCTGCCCAAAAGAGTAACCGACCTACAACCGCTTGCGATGACCGTTTGAATCTGATAGATTCCCTGGGCAAACGGTCATTCTCTAGTTTATTCCAGTCCATAGAGCTCAAAGTAAAGACAGACACATACCAACTTCCCTGTCCGCCGCGAGGGTATGAAACCTTTATAATGGTTGGGTCTAAAGTATCTGGACGGACACCAAAACCTAAAAGGATTTTATCAGTCTTTGGTTGACTAGTGAAGGCATGGACTAAAATATTAATAGATCTTTTAATTGATGGGTTCCATAGAGTAGCCATGATACTAGGGGTACCATATGAAAAACACCATATCCCATGATAAGTGTCAATTAGCAACAAATTTGAATTATTGAGAGTTGTCACTAACGGGGAGTATCTTAGATTTTGATAAAGGGCTAACATGTAAGTTAGAAGAGCCTGATTATACTTTAAGATCATACAATAATAGTTACTGCTACGAACATCGTATGTATTTTGAAAGTTGATCAAGTCTATGCCAGACTTCCATTGTTTGGAAACAGTTCATGTTAGATATTAGAAAAAGACTCAGTCACCCCGTGTATTGTACCGTTTATTATAGCTTGTAGTTTAACGTTTAATATGTAATATTCGATAATAGGCCGGGTTATAAAGCCCAACGTGCAAGCCCATACCATATAAGTCCAAGAGCTGATTTATATACACTATAAAAGCCTCTTCATGTCATGGAAGAGGTGGTTAGTCATTCATTTACATGGTTCTACTTTCTCTTACTAGAAAGCTTTTTCTCTCACTTCTCTCTCTAGACTTGGCTAATCCATCTATCTTCCATTGTGTTATGATTTCCAATATCTTACAATTGGTATCCAGAGCTCATGGATGATAGATTGTTTGTGTGGCATTTTAGTGCTTGGTATAGATCAAAAGTTGAGTTTTAGGAGTTTTATAGCTCTTGTTTCTTGAGTTCATTATTTTCCACGTTTCTTGTGTTTAACTTCATGTTTTTTTGTAGTTGCTATAGCCCTCTAGTACTCTATATATATCTTGTGTTATTGATTCATAAAGTAACACGCCCCGGACCCATATTCCGCTGCGACCCAATTTGGGGGTGTTACAATCGTAGCGGTTTGGTAATCTGTTTGTTGTTAATCGTAGCGGTTTGGTTTACTGTTCTGGCGGTTTGTCAGGAAAGTACACTGTTCTGGCGGTTTGTCAGATCGTACACTGTGCTAGCGGTTTGTCGTTTCTGACAGCGATTTGTCTTATTAGGCAGAGGTTTGTCAGTAGCGGTTTGTCCTCTAGTGTAGCGGTTTACTAGTAGAGATTTGGTAATTGTAGCGGTTTGATCCGTAGCGGTTTACAGGTTTTTGAAGACAATTTCTCATAGCGATTTGGGAAACAAACCTCTGCCAATTTCATTTCTTGGTAGCGGTTTGGTGTTACTTCTTCATAGCGGTTTACCATATACTCTAGTAGCGGTTTGGCAGTTTAACTTCGTAGCGGTTTACCATTCGTAGCGGTTTATAGATAGCGGTTTGTTACAGGTTTTTGAAGATTTTTCTCAAGGTCTTTTGGGAAACAAACCTCTGGCCATTTTTCTTCGTGGTAGCGGTTTGGTATAATTCTTCATAGCGGTTTGACAGTAGCGGTTTGAGCTCTAATCCAGCGGTTTGGTACACTGTTTGGAATTTGGACTATTTTTCAAACTTGACAAACGTAACAAACTCAAACAACAAAACACTTAAACAAACATCACCACTTTTAACATACAATCACTAATCATTGTTCGATCAACTTAAATCATTTCACAATCAATTAAGATGGCTAATCTTTCGGAAGATATCCAATGTGCCGGGTCCGATACCCGACCACCTATGCTTGATAGGACTGACTTTGCATCATGGCAACAACGTATTCGACTGTATTGTCAGGGTAAAGAGAATGGAGTGAACATCCTAAAGTCGATTGATGAAGGACCTTTTCAGATGGGAACATTTCGGGAAACACTTGCTGAAGGGAATGAAGGTGCCTTACATCTAGGTCCAGAACGAGCTCAAGTCTACTCTGACCTTTCACCTGAAGATAAGGATAGGTATAACGCTGACATTCGGGCAACAAATATCCTACTTCAAGGGTTACCTAAAGACATCTACACTCTCATCAATCATTACACTGAAGCAAAAGACATTTGGGATAATGTGAAGATGCTCCTGGAAGGTTTTAAACTAACGAAGAAGATCGGGAATCACAACTGTTTGATGACTTTGAACACTTCTGTCAGAATAAAGGAGAAACCATTCACGACTACTCATCAATGACATGCGGAACATCAAGGTGACCATGTCCAAAATGCAGTTGAATTCAAAGTTTGTTAATAACATGTTGCCTGAATGGGGTAGATTCGTAACAGCAGTGAAACTGAACAGAGGTTTGAGGGACTCCAACTATGATCAGCTGTATGCTTATCTGAAGCAACACGAGGCACATGCCAATGAGAACAAAATGATGTTGGATCGATTCACTCAACACACTGTTGATCCTCTCGCCTTGATGTCTAATGTTTCACATCAGCAGTACTATTCATAATCATCTACAACTCCACCATCCACACATGTTCAACCACACTTTGCTGACAACACTCAACTTGACTCAGGACTCTCTCCAACGGACAACTTAATTGAGAACTTAACCAACACACTTGCCCTACTCACCCAATCATACAAAACATACCTTCCTCAAACTAACAATCAACTCAGAACTTCATCAAATACAAGGAACCAAGCCACAGTTCAAGACGGCAGGGTTGTTGTTCAGAATGTTTAGGGTCGACAGAATAGAGGTCAGGGGAACAATGCAAGGGGTACAGGTGCAACTGGTTAGGGGGAGCTCAGAACAGAGTTGGGAATGCAAATCCAGGTCAAGCAAGGCAGATAAAGTACTACAACTGCAATGGGATATGCCACATAGCAAGGAACTGTACTCAGCCCAAGCAACTACAGAACTCAGAATACTTCAAAGACAAGATTTTGCTAATGCAAGCTCAGGAGAATATTGGATGAAGAGCAGTTGATGTTTATTGCAGGTGGACAAGACAATGCTGTTGATGAAGATATAGATGAGCAACCGGTTCAAGATTTAGCACTCAATGTGGATAATGTGTTTCAAGATGATGATTGTGATGCATTTGACTCTGATGTTGATGAGGCTCCTATTGCACAGACTATGTTCATGGCAAATCTCTCATCCGCATATCCTGTTTATGATAAAGCTAGTCCGTCACATGATTCGGACATTCTATCAGAGGTACCAGATCATGAAAACTATCAGGATGCTGTTTGTGAACATCATAAAGTACATGAGATGCATGACGAAGTACAACCAAACTATGTTGTTGACTCACATGCTAATTATACGAGTGATAGTAATATGATTCTGTATGATCATTATGTAAAGGACAACGTAGTGCCAGTTGTACAAAGTAATGTATCTTCTGTACCAAATGATGCATACATGATGATATTAAATGATATGTATGAACGGTCTGCCCAATGTGTCTCTGTGACAACACAGAACAATGTGGTTTATAAATCATTAATTGTTGAACTTGCGACATATAAGGAACAAGTTAAACTGTATGAAAGACAAGCCAAGTTTGAATTAACAAAAAGAGAACAAAAGATTGATGAACAATTAAGAATAGTTATCACTGACCGTAATATTAAGGAAGAAAAATTGAAAAGGGAACTTCATTCTGTAAAAATGCAACTTAACTCTACCATTAATCATAACAAGTCAATGGTAGAAGAAGTTACGTCTTTAAAAAAGGATTTTAAATAGAAAGAAAATAAATATTTTGAAGAATTTTTGGACATAAAAGCTTTAAAAGAAAAGGTCGAGGATAGATTATCCAAACAAGATCAGTCTCTTCAAATAATTCACATGTTATGTAAACCAAAACCTCATTATGATGAACAGAGGAAGGTAGCTATAATTATATTATATTATAATATTTTTGATTTTAAGTATAATATAATAATAAATATTTATTTTTTATAATTTAAATCATATAATAAAAAATATAACTTTTATATAACTATATATATTACTAATTTCCATAAAATAATAATAAAATATATATAATATATTTAATTACTATATAATTTTATTAACATAAAAATCATATATATATAAAAAAAATATAATATATAAAAAATATTATATAATATTTTAATTTATTTATATTAATAATTTAAATAATAATAATTATAATTTTATATTTATTAAAATATAATCATATATATATATAAATAATTTATATTAATAATATTATTATTATATATATTCAGATAATAATTATAATATATAATATATATTTTAATTAATATACTAATAATATATTATTAATAAATAATAAAAAAAATTTAAATATAATTATATAAATCAATTTAAAATTTTTATAAATAAAATTATTATAAAGAAAATTATATTAAGTAACATATTATTAATATAAAAAATAAATTATAATATAAAATATTATATATATTTATAAATTAATTAATTTATATTATTTATAATTTAATAATTATTATATTAATTATTATACAATAAATATTAATTTATATATTACAAATTAATGACTATGCTCTTATTTATTTTGAAAATAATGGGGAGGGGGGAAAATATATAATAAAAATATATATATAATTTTAAATATATTTTATTATAAATAAATAAATTATAAATATTTTAATAATATTTATAAGAAAAATATTATTAAATATTAATATATACTACAAAACAAAATAAATTATAATAATATATAAAACATATTAATAGATTTATAAAAAATTTTATAATATCTTTAATATATATTAAATTTTTATAATAATGAATATAAATTTATTTATATTTTTAAAACTATATTAATTAAAATAACTTAATAAATATATAAACATATAAAATCAATCTATAATTTTTATAAACATCATAAAAATATTATAATAAACAAACAAATATAAATTATTAATTATTAAATTATCCTCTCTTAAATAAAAAATTCAATTACAATACTAATTAACAAAACTAAAAAATATATTTAAAAATATCTTATATATTATAATAATAATATTATATATATATAAAATCAAATATCAAAAAATTCAATTAAAATATATGAATATTTTAATTTAAATAAAACTATAATATTAAATTAATATTAAATTAAATTTTTATACAATAAATAAAATATTATAAATATTAATAATTAATATAAAAATATTATTAAATAAAAAATATAATACTTAATATAAAAAAATATAATATTAAATAATATAATAAAAAAACATAATATAAATAAAAATATTATAAATTAATAATATAAACTAATATAAATTAAATATTTTTATATAATAATTATAATTAACATTTAATATTTAATAATTATTAAAAACATTTAATTTCTATTATATTCAAAACATTAAAAAATTAAACAAATATTAATTTAAATTTATTATAATAACATATTATTAAAAAAAGATTAATATATTTAATAGTATATAATAAAATATTTTCAATATATATGATAATTCTAAAATATATTATATATATGATAATTATACAAATATACAATAAAATAATATTTAATAATAATAAAATAATTTATATATTATAATTTAATTAAATAAAACTTTACCAATTATTACAAACAATATTATATAATTATTATTTATAAATTAATATAATTATTATATTACAATTATAAATAATATAAATAAATTAATTATAATTATTATTAAGTATAATAATATTATAATAATAAATAATATAAAATATATTTATTAATATTTAAAAAAAATCATTATAAATAAATATAATAGATATCAATAATAATATTATATAAAAAAATTAAATCGATATAAATAATATATTTAATAAATATATCTAATATATATAAATAAATTATAAAATATAATCAATAATTAATAAAACAAATATATTTATATATTAAAATATAATATAATATGTATACGAAAAAAAATATATATTTTTTTAATAAAAATATTAATATATTATTAATAATAATAAACATTTAAAAAAAACATATATTATATATTTAATAAAAATTAATAATTTAACTAAATAACACTCATATTTTAAGTTTTATATATATAATTATATATATTATAATACATAATAAATTAAAACAAAAATTATAAATATAAAAAATAAAAATAAATATTATTTTATAATAAAAAATATTAATTATAATAATAAATTTAATTAATAATAATTATGATGAAATATAATACTTAATATCTTATTAAAAATAAATATAAATATAATTAATTTAAAAATAATTTAAATATAAATTAATTAAAATATAATATATATATTATATATTAATATATATAATAATATAAAACATTCTAAACAAATAAAACTAATTAATATCAACTAATATATACAAATTATTATTAATGGCAGGGGAGGGGGCGGGAATATTAATTATAAAAAAAAACTATTAAAAAAATAATAAATATTATATAATTTATAAAATATTTTTCATTATAAAAATAAATAAATAAATAATAAAATAAAAATAAATTCTATATAGAAAATAATTTAATTATATTAATAATATAAAAACTATAAATATTATATTATTTTATTATATATTAATAAAATATATAATAATATATTAATAAATACAATTTTAAATAAAATACTAATTAATTTATAATAATTATTATAATATAAATTTTATAAAAAACAAGTATTCAAATAAAAATTATATCAATTAAAGCGAAAAAATAACTAACTAAAAAAGACTAATAAACATATTAAAATAAAAATAAATCATTTTAATATTAAATACTATCTACACAACACACCAACTACCACACACACAACTAAACAACCCATCTCTCTGCTCTACCAACATACACCACTCCAATCACACACACCCACAATACAATCAAAAAACCACACAAAAACAAACAATCCAACCCAAAACACACCCACACACACAAAACACTACATCAACCACACACCAACAAACACAAACCACACAAAACCCACCAACACACACAACACCAAACCACGATACACACCACCCCCCCAAAACAACACAACACAACACCACACACCAACACACGACACACCCACCCTCACAGCACCACACACAAAAACCACACAAAACACAACCACCAACCACAAACCAACAAACACGACACCCCCAACACAAAAACAACACCACACCCCAACAGACCATCAACACAACACAAACCCCCACAACAACACAAAACACAAACAACCAGCCAACCACAACACAACACCAAACACCACACCACACAAACACACCAAGCACCCAAACAAATCAAACAACCCACGCACTACCAACAAAACACACCAACCCACACGAAAACAACACACACCCAAAACAAAAGCACAACCAACACCACACAACCCCAGCACCACATACAACCCACACCAACAACCCCACCAACCCAACAAACATAAAACCACCACACACACCACACCACTACCACACAACAAACATACAACAACACAGACCACCCCCAACACACGACACACAACACACCCACAACAAACAACCAAACACACACAAAAAAACACCACACCCTCCCCCACAACCCCAACACCAAACACACCACCACCCACACACCACCAACACCCACGACCAACCCACAACAACAACAACACCACACACAACAACACCAATACACAAACAACCAACCCAAACAACAAACAAACCCACACCAACAAGAACCCAAACCACACACACAACACACCACCCCAACCACACCACAACCCACACCAAAAAACAACACACACACACAAACCCCACCCCACACAACACACTACACAACAACCCACAAAGACCACACACAACCAAAAACACACAACACACCCACACCCCAACCATACCCAACAACACAACAACCAACACCACCAACCCACATCCAAAAACACACAACACACCCCACCACACAAACAACACCCACCAAACACCCACCTGCACACCCAAACACTAAAACGTGGCTCGGCGGGCGGACAGCGCGCAGGCGGCGCACCAACCCCAAAACCCCCATCCAACAAACACCCCAAACACACAAACACATCACACACCCCACAACACAACCAACAAAACGAACCCACATCGAACAAAAAACCCCACCACACAAAATACCAAACCCCGAACAACCCGAACCCAACCACAACACAAACAACACAACAACCATACACACCCAAACACACAAACACCCTAACACAAACAACACCCAAACACACACACAACAATCACCCACCAACCCCCCCACCAACACACACACAAACACTACCCACCCAAACACCAAACCACCACCCCCACATCCCCACCACCAAACACGACACACATAAACACAAAACACAAAACCCCCACCCCCACAACCGAAACCCCCCAAACCCTAACACACCCACACAACACCCCACACACACACACCAACACCACTCACAAACAAGCAAACGACTACACAACCCCCATCACAACAAAACACACAAACACTCCACCCCAAAATCCAATCACCACACACACCATACCAAATAAAAAAACACCACCCACAAACACAGCCGACCACCATACGCACACACACAAAAACCCCACACCACCACAACCCCAACATCCAACACCCAAAAAACCCCCCAACCACTGAACAACTCACACACCACAACCAAATACCCACACCAAAACAAGTATCACACATCACACACACCACAAAAACCACCAACAAAACCCCAACCAAAACCCACCACCCACCCAACAACACACCACCCCACCCAACCACCAACACACACCACCCACACCATACCAACACCCCCACACCCACACCCAAACACCCCCACACAACACCCACAACACCACCCACATCTCTACCAAAAAACCACACACCCAAACCCCAAACCACACCACACTAACAGACAACACACCAAAACATCCTCACCACACAACACACCCAACACACCAACACACAACAAACTAATCCACAAACACAAACACCAATACAATATCCCAAAAACAACAGAAAAACACACAACAACACACCCTACCAACAGCCAAACACACACCCCCAACACACAACCCACGCCACCAAGCAACCTCTCCAACCAATACCCACCCACACACCAACACAAACACAAACACACCAACCCACAACCACCACTCCCCCATTAACATACCCAACAACCAAAAACCCAAAATAAGACCACCCCAACAACCCAGCACACACACACACCACACACCAACACACAACAACAACTCACCCTAGAAACACCCACACACACAAACACTACAAAGCCAAACCACCACGCACAACCAACAACACCACACAAACACACAACACAATACACCCACAACCCACGCACCAACCACCATCAAAAGCACCACCACCCCACACAACGAAGCACTCACCACCCACCCCCCACCACACACCACCAACAACAACACCCACACCAACCAACCCACATCACAACCAACCACTCACTCACAACACACTACCACACAACCGAAAACACCAACACACACCAAACACCAAAACCAACACACACAACACCACCAACCAACCACACACAACACAAAACTCAAAACAAACCACCTGTACAACCCAAAAACCACAACACACTCGAATAAACGACGAACCCACAACAACACCCACACACCAACATGAACCCACAACACCCCCACAAGACAACACCCACACAACACAAAACACCCACAACACACACACAAACCATACAAACAAACAAACACCAAAACACACACAACCGCCACCCAATACACGACACAAAAACCCCCACCCAACCACACACACAACAAAACCAAACACACCAAGCAAATCCAACAAACAACATAACCCCAGCAACACAAACACAAAACACCCACTCAACCCCACCACACAACAACACACATCCCCCAACACAACAAAAGTAAACCAGATTCCCCAACCAACCACCACAAATAACAAACACAACGAAACACCCCACACACAAACACCCAACCAAACCACAACAAGACCAAGCTAAAAACTCACCACACAACACAAACCAACCACCACCCCACCACAAACAACCACAAAAAGACCCCACCAACAAACACCCCCCACCGAAAACCAGCCTGGCGGCGCACCCACAACACCAACCAACTGCTGCGGGGGACACGGCGTGGAGGGGCGAAACAGAGAAAAACATCAACCACTCCAACATAACACAAACCCCACGCGACCAAACACCAAACAACCAACACACAACCCAACCACCCCCCGCGCGCGCGCCCCGCAACCACAACAACACAACAAAACACAAAACCCACCCCAACAACACCCTACCCCCACACACCCCCAAAACCACCCAAACAACACAAACCACTGCACCAGCGGACACGGGACCTGACCGAGACCCCAACCAAAACACTCACCAGTAACACCCCCCACACAACAAACGAAACAACCAAGCACAACCAACAACAACCACACCAACTACAAAACAAACAACTAATACCCAAACAACAACCCACCACCCAACACAACGTGCAGCAACACACAAACACGAAAACCAACACACAAAAGCCACCAAACACAACCAATCACCCACCACCCCACCCACAAACCAACCACACCCACACCACCACAAAGGACTAGACACAACACCACACCACACAACACCCCCCACAAAACAAACACACCAACAAACACAGCGGTGGCAACCAAACCCAACGCGCCACGCGCAACAACACCTACACCACACGATCGGCGGCGGGACCGAGCGGACAACACCAAGCAACACGCACACAACCGACAACAACCAACACACCCACCTAAACGAGCAACTTAATCCACAACATCCACACAAACCAACAACACGTGCACCGCAAGCGACAACGACCACAGGAGGCGGTGGAGGGCGCCGGGGAGTAATACAACCCCAAACCCAACAAAACCCACCCCACCCACACAACACACACCCACCACAAACACACACCACAAAAACACAATCCCCAACCCCATCACACACCCCCAAACATAACAACACACAAACAACACAACACACAACATCCCACCACCCCCCACCACACCACACACACACACCAAAACACACCACCAAACAACACCAACCACCAAAATACAACCCCATCACACAACAATCAACCTAAAACCACACCCAAAACACAACCCCTAAACCACCCAAAACCCACCACCACTCAACACACCAACCCAACCACCACCACAACACCCGCCCCACCACCACAAAAACCACCACCACAACACACACCACACAACCAAAACCACACACAACACCCCACACACCCAAACACAGCCACACAAGCAACCACACCACAAACAACACACAAACACCACATCCCCCCCCCCCACCCCCCCCCCACACCAACACAACCACAAACAACAAACACACCCAAACACAACAAAACCGACACAAACAAACCAAACCACCAACAAACAACCACACCAAACCTACACCCAACCACACACACTAACCACAAAAGCAAACCAGCCCACCCACACCACACAAACCCACCCAACACACCACAAACCACACACACCCCACCACAAACACAACACAACACCCCCACACACTAACTGGAGTGGGGTGGAGAGGAGGGCACATGTACACAACACGGGGGGGGCGGAGCTCTAAACCAAACATCGCCCATACACACACACTATAGTAATCTCAACCATACACATCTAAATCACAATCAAAAACATCTCCACTACCACACAACCAAACCAGACCACCAAACCACATCATCAATCCACACAAACAACCATCCCCCCACACAACACCACCCCAAAACACCACACAACACAAACACCAACAACAACCCCTCCCACCCCCAACACAAACCAACCAACACACAAACCAAAAACCACAAACTCACACCCAACACACAAAAACACCACACCCAATAACCAACACAACACACACTCACCTCACAAACACAACACAAACACTCAACCACCACAAAACAAACACAAACAAACCACTACAACACAACCACAACACCACACCCACCACACAAACACCCACCACAAAAACACCAAACCACCAACGCCACACCCAACACGACACACACACCACACAACCCAAACCAGCCCAACACTACACACAACCCACAACACAACCCAAACACCACTCCCCACCAACCAAACCAAATCAGACAAACACCCACAACAAAACAAACACAACACAAACTAACCCACCAACCTACACAACACCCAACCCACAAACCAACACCCCCAAAACAAGACAAAACCCAACAAAACCCACACAACACCACAACACAACAAGACACTACCACAAAAAACAACCACAACCCCAACACACAAACAAAACACAAAAACACAAAACCCAACCCCACCCACAAACCACACCCAAACCACCACACCACAAACCAAACAACGAACCCAACCCACAACACCCCACACACACACAACACAAACGACAAACCACCCACCCAAAAAACAAACCCAACACCAATAACACCAACCCCACAACAACCCACCACACCAACACCCACACAAACAACAAATTACAACCCTACCTACCCCACAACACACACAAACAACCCAACCACCACCCCACACCAAACATCCCCCACCCCACCACAACACACCAACCCCACACACAAACCCACACCCACACCCCACCACCCCTACACCACACACCCGAACCAAACCCACACACACAAAACACCTACAACCCACAACACACACAACAACACCAACTAACATACACAACACACCACACAAAACCAAAAAGCAACACTAACAAAACACCACCAACGCAAAACCCCACAGCACAACACCGACAACACACCCAAACAACAACCCCTACACCAACCACCCCACACCACACCCAACAAACACCAACCCCACCCCACCACAAACCCCCACCAACAACACACACAATACCCCACACACACCACAGCCCCCAACACACCAACACCCCCACACACCACCACTCAACCATCCAAGCACAAAACAACCCACCACACCCACACCAACAGAACCACCCATCACACACAACCAAAGCCAACAAAAAAAAAACACCACACACACACACTAAACACACCCAGAAACAACACCAACACAACCACTGACAAACAACACAACCAACCAAACCACAAAACTAAACACACACAGCACCCACCCACACCACCCAGAACAAACACCATCCACATCAACAACCAAACATACCACCACAAACCACCACGAACACCAACTACACACCTACACACACCAACCCCCACACACACCACACACCAACCCACACCACACACCCCACCACACACTATCACCCATCAAACGTCCCCACTACAACAACCACCACACCACCAACCCCACAAATACAAACACCAATCAACCAACACTCAACCCACACACCAAAACAACCCGACAACCACCCACACCCCACAACGAACAAGTCCAAACCCCAACACCACACCAACCAACACACACACCCCACCCACATTAAAAAAATATCCACCCCACACAACCAACACCAACCCAAACCCAACCCCATCCAAACAACCAACCCAAAACAACAACCACCAACACCAGACACTCCAAAGACCAACACACCAGCCACAAACCCCTCCACAACCAATCAAGCCCCACCACCTCCACCACCCCACACCAACAACCCGAAACACCACCACACACACACACACCCACAGGGCACCACACACCATCACACCTACACCAACCCCCCCAAAACAAACTAACACACCCACTCCCCAACAACACAAACCACACCACACACCCAACCACAAAACACACACACCCACCCACCCAAACCCACCACCACACCAACCACAACCACAACACCAACCACCGACAAACCACCACACAACACCACACCAAAAACGCAAACAAAAACCCCACAACACACACAGACCAACAATCACACACCCCAACACCATCCCACATAACCACCACACACACCCACACCACCCAAAACCCACACAACACCCAAACACACCACCCACCACCCCTCAACCCCCCCCCAACCACACACACCCCCAACACTCCACCCCTAACCGTACCAACCAAACACACAACCACAAACACCCACAAACCATCGCAACAACACGCACCACAAACACACATACACCTACGGAAAACCAACACACACACCAACACAACAACAAACACACAAACCAACCACCCAACCACCCCAACAACACACCCAAACACACAGAACTACCACCTCCAACACAACCACAAACACCCACCAACCACCAACAAACAGAACAAACACCCAACACCCACCACAACACCAACCACAACAACAAACCACACACAACCAAACCCCATCCACCCACAACCAAACCCTACTACCCTACAAACACACACCACACCAATCACACACACCCACAACACCACCAAGACCCAACCACAAAACAAAACCCCCCCCAACCCAACCACAAACCACAACACACACCACCACAACAACAACCAACAAACCCACAACAAAACACACCCCAACAACACACGAACACACCCCACACCACCCACAAAACAACAAAACCCCACCAAAAAAACAACAAACCAACAACACACCCCCAAACAACCCCAAAAACCACTACCACACACCCACTCACCCGAACACACACCACACAAAAAAAACCACCCCACAACAACCACACCCCAACACACAAACACCCCGACCACCCGAACACCCAACACCAAACCAACCAACACAACCACAAACACACAACACACACCCCCCCTCCTCACCACATACCCCCCACACACACCAACACACACCGCCACAACCAGAACAAAACACCACACACCAACAAAACACACACCCAGCCACACACAAACCCCAACACAACACACCCAACCACCACGCAAACAAAACAACCATACCAACACCTAACCACATACCACTCCAGCAACCCACATGTCACAACAACCCCCGCCATTCAATACATCAGAGAGCTATCCGACTCTAACGGACCAAACAATCCGACCCCCCACGCCATCAACCAAATCACACAACTTACACCCGACCACTAACAAATAACACTCGAGACCAGCACTACCACGCTACTCAACTCTCATACAACCCAAAAACACCACCACAACACCACATTCAACACCAAACAAATCGACTCACACCAACAACTACTAACACACGACAAAAACCAGTATAACAAAATCCATCAATTAGACCACCTGCATTCCACCACTAAGACGAACACACACAAAGACACAACGTATCTTAACTAAAACCCGCACAGCACATACACCACCCACAGGCGAATAACCCACTGAGCCACACCCCTAGCACATTCACCCACAACGCTCACGACAAAATCAAAAACAGAACCAAAACATCCACACCCAAAACATACGCACCCCACCCTCAAACAACACAAAATCAACATTTGGGTAATGAACACTCTACAACCACATCATCTTACACAATCCACAAACCAACACAACTGCTACCACCTAACGCGTAATACACAACAACAAAAACACAACACCATCCCCACACACACACGACACACCACACAAACATCCAAACTGTACATCAGCAACAATAACACGTAGATAAATCATCCCATGAGCAAAGCCGGCAACGCATACAATCTACTCTAAAAACACTGAATCACCCCACCGACAAGACAGCACTAAGCAGACACAAACGATCACATACCACATACACGATGCCACAGAACTAGACCACACATACCACACACCCCTTCAACTCCCACAAACACAACTACGACCACCGAGCCCAACACCACAGATACCAGACTCCCCCACCAACCTCCCATCGCGAAACGTAACTGGGCACAGACCCGAGCCACAATGTGAACCCAATCCTCACTATAACACATGCACACTAACCTCTCCCAAAAGAAAGAACACAGGTCGATCCAGAAACAACCCCCAATCCTACCTAACTCAAACAGCCAACACCGCTACCAACAACGGCTAGCACCGGTAACGCCTCACACCGTAACGAAAGGTAAACACTCTACCCCACCACCAAACCATACAGAACATCTGATAGACCCCGAACACAACAAACACTAAACCATCCATAACAAACTAAACAACCACCAACGCACGAATCATTCAACAAAAAAACAAGCACCCACAGCAACCATCGAGCCTCCCCAATTAGTACATTCGACCCATGCCGCCAACTTTATCCTATCGAAAAAACATTCAACAATAACACAACAATACATCCCTCATTCACGCACCAACATATCCGCAAACACGCCGACCATAAACAATAACAACACACACAAACAATCCCTGACCAATGATTCGACATTAAAAACAAGTACCACGAATACTCACACCAGAAAAAACCCACCGTTAACACTTCAAAAATCAAACCCACAGGACAAAAAACACACCACATAACAACCACCCCAACGAAAACAGCCGCAACACACAACTCGAACCACAACAACCCGTTATCATCCACAATACGTCACTCTCCCACCAGCCTAAAACAACACACCCTAAAAATCACCAACCAATAATGTCGCGATCTTACCCGCAATGAACCAAAAGGCTCAGACACCCAATCGAAAATGCACAACACACAGCAACTGCTAGCGCGCACACACAAAAAAAGAGTCCAGTCCGAACGATACCTAGCACGACGAAACGTCACGCACCGACCAAACAAGCCCAACCCCCTCCAAACTAAGTGAGCAAGGCATACAAATCACCCTCCAAACACCCCAACATCCCCAACCAACCAAGCTTAGCCTCGACAAACCGAATACGACAAACAACCACAAAAACAACACCAATCGAGGACCTATACACAAAGCGCCCGAATGAAACAAGCAACCAAACACATCATCCCAACCAACGATCAACCACGTCAAAAAAACTAAAGAAACAAAATTAAACGTAGCACAACAACTACAATTCACCAACCAACACACACTATGATGAGCATCCATACCATATACATAACACCCAAGCAACTAAAGACAACACAAACACTTTATCCAACAAACATAAAAAGCACAAAGAAGACGAGGAAAACCCTCCACCTGGACACAAAGCGGAAGATCTAGCCGGATTCTAACCACAACACTACAACAACCCACCACAACAGAAACAAAACAGACAAACACATCACACCACCACTATCCCAACCAAACAGCACACGATCCAACCCGCGCAAACCAACACCCCCAACCCCAGTGGCCACCCCCCAGTAAAACACTAACCATATACACTCACGACAAACACAACGAAACAAACACACAAAACCACAACACCACCACGCGTCAAAGAACCGATAACAATCGATACAAAACGCCACCACCTACCAACACGAGAGTCGATAACTATAACCCGCCGCTCCACCCACAAAAGCCACCACATCACACACAACCAAACACCAAATCTCACAAACCCGTCACCCACATTTGGCACAACCATTCCCTAGCGAAAACTCAAACATATACCAAACAACAAAAACTACCATTCACCACACCTACACACTATATAGCAGCACAAAGCCCAGCAACAGACAAGCTCAAAGCATGAAGAACCAACTCCTCAGACAACCAATACCAACATACACCACAACCAGACCACGACGACACACAAAGCGTTCAGCCCTCACGGCAACCGAAACAACAACCAAACAGACTACAATCCTGCAACACAGTAAACAAAAAACATCTAACATCTGCACATTCAAATAACATAACAAACGCCCACAAGAACCAAAAACAACCTACGCGGATATCCCATAATCCAGCCCAATTCACCTTTTACACCCCACTACTCGTACTACCACCAGAGTCACTCACTTAAATAAACACTCGCACTCACCCCACTCTCCATACAACAAGTGAAACACAACAAATCATGACACATATCAACCAACGGCATTCACCAACTCCACAAGATAAGTGCAAACACAGAAACCAACCCATCGCACACTACAATACAATACACTCGAAAACATACCAACAAAACATCTACCACACTGGCTTACGCAGTAAACTAACACCACCATACGCAGACTAAAAAAGAGAAGAACATAGCAAATTCCACACATGATCAAACTGAGACAGACACGTCTCGACATAGGAGATATCTTCACGCAGCTTAAAGACACCTCACGAACCCTCGACACCAACGTCTCTCATGCGGCAAGCACGATAAGTGTTTACGAAAGGGAAAAAGACACATACAACCTAACAATAGCATAGACCAACAAACACCATACAACAGTTCGAGAGGACAAAAATCCATACCATAGTACAAAGCAGACAAGACAAAACTACTTCCCCGGTCACACACCTCAAAACAAACGAGAAGCCACAACAAACGACCCCACCAACACCCACCTATCGTCCCCAAAACTCGTAGAACCACAAAATGATCAGCCCAACAAATGACATTACAATCTCACAAAATAATTACGTGTCGCACACCAAACATGCATACCCACCCTACACATACCACTATCCAACCCCGTAAATCTCTATGAAACACTAAACAAACCGAATGTGCACAAACCTACCAGCCAACCACAACTACACACCAAACAAAACAAACAAACGAAAAACCCACACACCCCCGAAACACACTCTTATCCAACTCTCTCACAACCCCCAAACCACACACGACCACACCACCACACTGCATAAACTGAAACAAACTACCCACCCTCCCGCCACACCACCGTTACAATATTCGACATTAGACACTATGCCAGCAATAAACGCGCCCACCAACACTACCACACTGGACAAAATCACTACAGCACCAGCATCAAAAGCACCACAAAATGACCTCAAAACCAACACAAACGCCACACCAAACGCAACACCAAACCAATAAAAGACTCAAACACCACTCACACCGGCACTTAACACCCACCCACAACCAGCTCCATCGTAGGAACACCACACAAGTAAAACTTCACCAAGACTACGCAGCCCCCCAACAACCCACAATAACCCACTCCAAACGCATTACATTCACACATACCTTCGCACTCAACCACCAACCCATTATGCTTCCACAACCAACACGGTCATATACGTAACACAAAGAACCACAATAACCATATCGACCCACACACCAATTCCTAACAACGCCATACAAATAGCGTCGTACACAACACACACACACATAACCACACCAAAGACAACAACCCCACATAAACAGAGCATTTCATACCAAACTCAGCCAAATCCCATACCCAACCCCAAAACCCCAACCACCATCGGACTCTAAGTCTACCCAGAAAAACGTTTACCACATCTAACAAAACCAACACTTCCAGACACCACACATCCATTTTCGCCACTCAACCTCAATACGTAACACCTAATATAACATACCCACACCACTACAAAAAATCCACATGCCAAATAACCAATGCTCCCAACCACAAAAACGACAACACAACGACAAACTAAACATGCAACCCCAACCAAATAAACATTCACCGACTCACCAGACCACGACTCCCTCAAACACTAAAATCCAAACGGAACACACATAATTCACATCCGTATGTTCTATCCACCCCAAACTATTTCACTGACCAGACATACACACAATCAGAACGACATCAAAATACACCCCACCACAACCAACACACACTAACAACCATCCACAATATAACATGAACACATACTACACACCATACACACTACAATCCACCCGGCCTAACACCCAACCACACATCAAATCCAACTGCCCGTCGCGACAACAACAAGCAAAGTGAATCACACCCCAAAACCAAATAAAAGACTCACATCCAAACATGTCACTATACCTCAAGACAACACTAATCACACAAAAACAACCCCCACCCGCACACACCCTAACACACACCCCACAAACAACCACCACAACACACACAGCAACACACACGCCACACAACACCCCAAAAAAACAACACCCACAACAACACCTCACACAACACCGCCCACACACACCCAAAGCAAACGCAAAACCACAAAACATAACAACCTCAAGCACACCCACAACATAACACCCCCCCCACCCAAAAAGCGACCACACCCACAAACAACAACACAAAACCCCACAAACCACCACAACACCACCCACACACCACAAAGACATACAACCAAAACAACCCTCAGCACAAACCCCCACACACCAGAAACAACCAACAAACCATAACAACAAATCAACCAAAACACCCAGAAAAAACTAATACCCATGATACAGAAACAAGACCAACAATTACTATATACGCCAATTCACAGTACGCACGCACACCCACTCCCCCAAACCAAACGACCAAAACCCAATACCAAAGGCTCCCGAACCGACACAACACACACAGACTTCCACCAGCACAACAGCGCACAACAGAGCCACAAAATATCTACCACGACACAGCCAATACATAAACAACGACACCAACACAAAAGACACACCACCAGAAAACGCAACACACAACACGACGATGACACAAAGACACACCACAACCACACACCAAACACATCCATACCCGGTTACACGACGACACAAACCACCAAACAACCAACAACACAACCCACACATAACACCATCCATGAAACACACAATCGAAACCCTCACTCCGTACACATACACAAAAACCACATATACTACACATACACCAACCAGCCCCAATCCAACAACTCACACAGACACCCACATCACACACCAACGACAAACAAAGCGACACCAACAAAAAACTACAAAAAATCCAGCAGGAACAAAAAAAATCAACACCCGCCCACCTCACAAGACAGCATCAAACACCTACCAACACCCCAACAGCACACCAAACCACCTACTCAACAAACCATTTACCAAAAGGCCACCAAAACCCCTCAAACCACCCAAAACACAAAAACGTGTCGCACCCTCCCACCACCTAAAACGCTCCACCAAACCAAACTTAAAACCCTAAACCTCAACCACGAACCACCAACAACAAACTCACCTACAAACAATACAACAACTAATAAACCCAGAATAGCACCCACTTCACTCCTCAAATAACAGAAACCAAACTACAATCCCCAAAGACAACACACCTGAACCACAATACAAACAACAACACAAACAATGAAGCCATTCAGCCCACTTAACATCAGAACTATAAACTAACACACATACACAAATCCCCGCAAACACTACACCAAATTAAACACACCCATAACGACGCACAATAACAACACTACCTAAACCAGCGCAACATATCCACAAAACAAACAAACAAAACCCAGCCCACCAGATACACTATCCCCAACCAACTCCCAACACAAATAGTACCTCATATCACCAACACCACAGCTCACATCAATGCTCACACCAAACCAGAAACCCCCAGCACCCCACAACCAACACTACCCATCACACCAAAAATCAAACACTCCCTAGCACCCACAACACCAAACAAAACATAACATCACAATCCCCAACAAAAACCAACACAACCCTCAGCACCCCCCCCCAATGACCCAACCATACCGTCAACCAAACACACACACATACACCACACACCCACAAATCCCCAACACAACCACCCATCTACCCATTCACAAAACCGCGAACACAATCACCGAGCACCAACACACCACCAACACCGCACCTCCAACCACAACCCACCAAACTACACAAAAAACCACCTACCCTACAAAACAACAAAACCCAAAAATCACAACGACCCTAGCCCCATGACTCAAGCTACTACAAACACCCTACCAACAACCGCACATCATACCTCCGACCACAACCAACCAAAACCAAGTGACGCCAACAAACTCCTCACACAATAACAACCCCACGCGCACCCACACACACAGCCCCATTCCCCCCTCACCAAACTAACCATCATCCCACAACCACCACACACCACACCCAAATCCACACCAAAACCAACCAAGGACACAATCACCCACCACAGTCAGCAAACCACAGCCAGCCAACAAAACTCCCCCCCCCACCCACCCAAAACGACACATACCCCACCAACACCCGACACCACCCCGAACCCAACCAACCAAAACAAAACACAAATACACCATACACATCCACCCACCAACACCCAACCACCAAAACCCCCCCTCCCTAAACCAAGCTCTCAAAACAACACGACAAAAAAATACACCCAAACACAACAAACACCACTAACACCCCACACTCAAAACCCACACATACACCTTCACACCAACACACACACATCACAACGCTCACCCGCCCTTCCATTCCACATCACGACACTAAACATACCCCAACACCTCAACCCTATTCCTAGCCCAACCACCCCACCAACACCATCCCAGCCGCACACACTCTATCCGGCAAACACCACCCCCCCCCACCACACGCCACACACTCTAACCCTTCCACCCAACGCAGCAACCCCCCACAAACTTAAAACACCCCCCAAACAAACCACCAAACACCACAACGATACCCAGTCACAACACCACAACCCATACAACCCCAAAACATCTATCACACTCTACAACAGCACTACCAACAACACAACCACCACGAACATAATCATACGGTCAGCCAACCCCGCCATGAAGACCCCCTAATACACAAAACACACACGCGAATCGCACCCCAATACAACCAACTCACCCAACAACACTACATACACAAAACACACACAAAAAAACCAACACCCCTCACATCCAATATCAGCACACAACCCACCCCCAGAACACGACAACACCTACCCAAACCAACAACACCCCTAAATCGCACACCACCAACCACTACCGATCAATACCCTCTCCCAAACCCCCCACAATCTACCACAGACCCACTCCGACCAATATCTCTCAACCCGAAACACACAACGCCACCCAACTAACACCCCACAATCCCCACACTACACCTCACAAAAACCATATCTCCAATACTAAAGCAACAGACCATCGACACCCACGACACACACTACAAATAAAAACAACCACCTACACCCACCACAACACCACCAGCAACACAACCAAACCCTACCCCCCCAACACCCAACCCCCACACACAAAAGCGCCCACCACCCCTTATCTTAAACTCCCACACACACACAACAACCCAACAATCCACCACGAGACAACAAACCAAACACACCACCCAGACATATGAATCACCACACAAAGACCACAACACCAAGCCCCACCCTCAACCCCCCACCACCCAGACGCAACACAAACACCCCAACCATACACACCACAACTTACACAACAAGAAAAAATTACAACAACACAACCGAAAACAACAAAAGCAACAAACAAAACAACACCGCAACCAAACACACCTAAACACATCGAACGTCACGCACACGATCACGACCCAATACCTCCCACACAACACACAAAACAATACCAACTACGCAACAAAACAGCCACACACCACCCCAAACACACCTAACACTCCAAAACCAAACCTAGCCACCCTCACTACACTCACCACCCCAGAGCACACCAACACCCAACCCAACAACACCACCAACCAACCTATCCATACCACACCACACAAACACCCCATAACCCGAACATCAACCTCATAGACCACAACGACCAATACAAACACCACCACCACACCCCACAAACACCACACACCAACATTCAACCACTACCCCACACATCCCCCTAGAAGAAAAACAACCCTAAAACCTAAACACCCCAAAACCACACAAAACAAACCACGAGTCATGCCCACTAAGCGGTGAACACTAGCACCCAAGCACATCATCACCACAACTCACAATCACACCCACAACAACACAACCCTCACCACACGCCCTACCACAAACACATCTCCATCCACCCACAAACCACACAACAAACACGCCACCTGCACATCAATAAACCCAACCACACCACAACACCAATCCACCCACACACCCCCAACACACTCAATACAAAACGACCCCGCCAGCCCAACAACGCCATTAAACCCAACCACTATCCCAGCCAACCCACACACCGAACAAGCCACAACACCAAACCAAACCCAACATAACGACACCACACCACACACCACCCACCAACCAGCACGACACACAACAACAACCAACACAAACGTACACTACCCCAACTACAACCGACACCACCACACCCCAACAATAATCAATAAGTAAACACACAAAAAACACACAACAACCCACACCCATCACCAGCTCACACCCACACACCCTCACCACCAACTCACACACACACAACCCATCCCATCGCACAATCATCACCCCTCAAACACCACACAACAAACTCATACACCACCCAACACCATTCAACACAACAATCCCTAACAACACCACCACTACACACGAGAAACATATTCATAACTAACCTCCCCACAACTCACCCCATAAACTCACACTCCACCACCCCCCCACGCAACATCCCCCTGTACCAAACAACAATAGAAGCACCCACAACACAACCAAACTACCTCAACAACCACAACACAAATCTCAGACAAACACACATCACCGCAACTACGACCCCACAGCACAACAACACCAAGACGATTCCACCACACAAACCCAGAACAATCAACACTAACAAAATAACATCGTGTAGCCCCACAACACAAGAAACGAGCACCACTCAACAAACTGCCAACGGACTCACACACTCTACCTCACCAACCACGATAACCATTCCCACAACACACCCCACAACACAACTAAACCCACCACCACCACTCAAACCCCAACCGCCATCACCACCATAACAAAACCACAACAACATACACCACCATCAACCACAGCATACGAACCCCCACATCACAAACCAAACCAAACCCCTACTACCCGACACGAACCACTAACACATACGCACACACATGACCAAAACACCAAAAGACATCACACACCAACGACAGCTACAAACCTCCAACCCACACCCCTAACAAACACCACATACAACACCTCCCGACCAAACAGCAACACCCCACACCAACGCAACAAAACAACACCCCACACCACAAACAAAACACATCTACATACCCTAAACACAACCACAACACTACTTTACCCACCAACAGCAACCCTACTACCCACAATACACCCCAAACCACAAAACCACACTTATATCTCCAAACTACCACCACCCGCTAACACAATCACACAACCCAGACAACCCACCCACCAACTATCCAACAAACCACATAACCCCCCCGAAACATCACAAACGCACACCAAACCACATCCAAAACCATAACAAACCAACACACCAAAACAAAACAACGAAAACCGTCCGACTCAGATCATACACTATCAAACCACTAAACCCCCACCCCGGAACTACCACACACACTCAATCCAACATAAAGCTCCACACACACCACGATCAAGGAACCAAAAACAAACAACTCCAAACCCTACGACATCAACAGCCATACCACACACTACTAACCCCTTGCCAAAAACTACTAACCCAAAACATAAGCAACCCCACGAAACACACCACCACCCCACTACCCACTCAAACAGCACCTCCCCCTAGGACACCACACCATCCACACCACCCACATTCCCACAATCACCACCCCATCCCACTCACCAAAACCCCCCCAACCACAAACGCCAAAACACACTCCACATAACACCCAAACACACACCAGACCTATCACTACAACAAACTCACACCCACCCCAAACACACCACCAACACCCACACAAAACAGCACCACCTCAGTCCCACCACACACGAGCCCACAATAATAAACAAAACAGAGACTCAATACGATCGCCCACTCAGCAACAACCCATCACTCCACAACACCAACCATAAACACACCCCCACAAACACCAAAACCCACCAACCTCACAACTTAACACAAGCCACACCCTACAACACCTTACCACACCACAGACCCCAAACCCCCACACACACACAACCCGCACACACAAACACACATCCTCTCAACAGCTCCACTAACCCCAAAACCTTTAATCAACAACCCACCCACAACCCCACACCCCATAAGCAACAACACGCACCAAACACCCAAACACCATACAACACACAGAACACACACACCCCACACCACAAACACCACACACACAACTAAACCCATGCTCGCACTCCTACACACACCACCAATCACACAAACCGACAAACAAGACTAACCACAACCACAACAAACATTCAACCCAAATCAACAAACACGCCACGCTGACCAAACCACTCACCACAATCATCCACACTACAAACAACCCCCAACCGACCAAACACGATACGACACACCACAAGTACCACACCATAACCAAAACAAAACTCTACCACAAATACAACAACAACGCACCCCCCAAAATCCCCACCACAAGACACCACGCCACAAAACACCTCACAAACGCAACGAACATTACACACCCAACAACCACACCACAACACCGAACACCCAAAACAAAAACCACCCACCAACCACGACAACAAACAAACTGGCCCCAAACAACTCTACCTCCACACACCAACACAACCACACCACTCAACAGCAACACCCCCCAACTCAAACCTATAAACCAACGAACCACAACCCCAAAAACTCAACCAAACACGCCCCAGAAAACCCAAAAAACAAAACCCCACACCAAAACTCCTCCTCATCCACACCCACCAACGCAATTCCTCTAAACCACAGACAAGCATCCTACCTACCAACAGAACCAATACACAAAATTCACCACAACCCCAAACACCCAGACGCAGACAAACAACAACACACACTACAACCACAACAATCACTAACTGACCACTAACAACTCTACCAACTCAGCTCGCTCAAACCCAAAAACTAATACAAAACACCACCTCAAATGCCAAAAACACCTAACAACAACTCCCCAAATACACACCAATCCCGCCACACAACTCAACACCACTCCTAACCATAAACCCACCCCAACCACAACACCCCTCAACCCCAACACCGAACGCCCCCCCACAACACACCACACACACCAAATACCCCTCAAAACATACACCAACACCACCCACAAGCACACCCATCCCCACATCACCCAACAAAACCACCGCCCCACCCCCCTCCAACACACATAACCAAACCCACACAACAACACCACCACACCATAACAATAACAAACGCCACAACCACCGACCCCCAACACTAACACCGATGCGCTCCACAGCCAACCACAACCCCCAGGATACACACACACCCACTCACACGCACCAACACCAAAACACAAACACTCCACTCAACAAAAAATCCCACAACAGCCTACCGAATCAACCCACAATACCCCACAGTAAGCCAGACACAGCAAACCCAACGAGCTCCTCCATCCACCTACATCCACCTACAAAACAAATCACCCACAATCAACACACACCTAACCAACACCCACAACAAAACCGCCAAACACTACCACGATCCACACCACAAATTCACACACCGAACAACACCACATGACAACCAAAAATCACGATAAAAAATTACAACCAAACAACACCCAACCAAAAACATAACAAACCAACAAAAAAGCAGTGTCACGACGATCCGAAAAGCACAAACCCCCTAGCCACAACACCCAACCAAACCACCACACATACTAACACAACCAACACGTAACAACGCCTACACACACACACACTAAACACCCGCTCGACCCTACTCCGTATCCACCCACACCGAAAACACCAACCCCTTACAACCCACACCAAAAACCGCCACAACCAATCACTCCGCTATCACACACCCCCACAACCACACAACAAACCCCGCAAACACGTAGCGATGCCACAACACACCATAAACACCTAAACACACAACACCACCACACACCATAGACCGCCCAACAACCCGCATCCACTCACAAGAATCCCCAACAAATCACCAAACAAACAAAAAACGAGACGCACAACACATCCACCCAACAAACACAGCGACGACGCTCAACCAAACCAACACAAAACACACCCAACTACTCCAACACCCACACACCAACAACACACAACACAACTCAACACGAAACCCCCCCCCTCAATAAACCAACACCCAACACCCCCCTACAACACCACCTCAAAACCAACACAAACGAACAACCACAACCAGACCACCAAACTGAAAAACCCCACCACACAGACACAAAAACTACAACACACAATACTACAGAATCTACCCACCCCCCATACACAACGACACCAACACAACCCACAAAAAACACACATACACACAAACACCTACACCCAACAACAAACCACTCCCAAGACAACACCAACCCACCAACACGGCCACACCCAACACAACGTCACAACCACCCACACGACACCCCATCACAGCCCCCACCAACACAAAGACACCAACAAAACATCCTGACCCACATCATCCCCCCAACCCCCAAACCCCTACATCACAATCATACCGTACACGCGAACAAAAACACCACACCCCACAACACCCCCACACCAACCCACCAACACCACCTACAAAAGCACCACCACTCACCACCACAAACCATCACAGACACACACTAAAACACCAACATCAACCCCAAACACACAAACATCACACAACAAACACAGCCCACCAACCACATCCCCAACCAAACATACACACCCCCCACCACCACCAACCCAACAAACTAACAGGACAACCCAACAAAAACCACCCCCCCAAACACACCACACACCACTAACACCACCCAACAACACAAAAACAAAAACAAAAAAAACACAAACCCATACAACTCACCACACACAAACAACAAACAGCACCAAACACACACCAAGCAACACCCTTATATCCACAATAACTAAACGCACACCCCTCCATTACTACATCCACATCCCCACCCCTCCCCAACAACCCCACCACAAAACCAATACCTCCAACACACACACATCAACAACCCACACAATCACTAAAATACAAACACCACCTAACCCTCACCACAGACAACAACCACCACTCAACCAACACACAACCCCCACATCAAGACCACCGCACAAACCCCAACAACCACAGACCGAGAATACCAAACACCACACCACAACCACACACACCACAACACACAACCCGACGACCACACCACACAACAAAAAACAACAAACAACACAAGGCAATCACACAAACACACCAAACACCACAAGCACAACAACCACCACCAACACAAACAAACCACAACACACCACAACATACCCCACACACACCCCTAACCGCCATCACACACCACAACATGCAGCACTAAGAAAAACTCACCAACCCCCCCCCACCTACCCACAAAACATAACCCACCCCAACACAACAACACCCAAAACACACAAAACCACACAACCACCACCAACACACATGACACAAGAACGATAAACACCCACCACACACACACCCCACACAACACCGACAAACTAGCCACCAACACAACTACACACAACACCAACACAACAACCAACTACAACATCAACCACCTAACACCCCAAACACACCATAACACAACTAACCCACCCAAATTGAACACTCAATCAACCACCACCCAAAAACAAACACCACAACGTACACACCGACCCCACTACCGAACCACGCCCACACACACACCACTAACGCAAACCACAACACACACCAACAACAAGCAACAACCAAAAAACACAAAACCAACCCACATAAGCACCACACAAAACCCCCCCACACAACAACAACCCCAAAAACCCACACACAACACCCACACATCACCCACAGACCCACAACACGACCGCTAGCACCACACCACCCCACAGACAGCACAACACACCACAGACGAGTGACCCACAACGCTACAAAAGCACCCCCGCACACAAACCACCACAGACCACACAACCCACCCAACCACACACCCACACCCCAAACCACAAACCCAAAAACTTCACACTACCAAAAAACAACACAACAAAACCACCCACCCACAAACACAAAAACACACCCCCACACAACAACACAAAGCCACGCTCGCAACAAACCAAGCACCCACCACACCACAAACAACCCCACAAAAAAACAACACCAACAACCACACACACACCAGCACCCACACAAACCACCCACACACCCACACACCGCAGTATCCAACAACCAACCACCACACCAACCACGCACAAAACAACTAACCACAACACACACAAGAACCCCACACACCACCCAATCCCCACAATTCAAACACCATCAACCAACCACCAAACCACAAAAACCACAACACAATCACCAACAAAACCCAACACTCAACACACCACAACAGACACCACTCAACACACACCAAACCACACAAACCAATCCACACAACACCCCAAACCACACCCACCAAAACACAACCAAACACAACCCACCCACAACAACACAAAACCTCCAACACCCTACACCCTACACCGACACACCAACAGCACCAACACACAAACACCAACAACACTGTACATCACACCACATATCACCCCACGCCACCCCTTACCTATAAACCCAACACACAACACCACCCCAAAACACCCACCCCACCACAGACCACCCAACCCCAACAACAAACCAACACATTACCCACCACAAAACCAGACCACCAAAAAACAAAACACATCACTAATCGAACCCAATAGCACAAACAATCACACACACAAACCCACCCAAACAAACCACAAAACATACCAACCCCACCCCAAAACTCCCACCCTATCCCCAACACTACCAAACCAACCAACAACCCATCAAACACACATCACTAAACCCAAACAAAACTCCAACAAAGCACATCTCCACACCACACACACACAATCTCAGCTTGCATCACAAACAAACGAACACCACAAACAACACACAGCACCACCAGCCAACCCCCACACCCACCGCGGAAAACAACAAAACCATACCCCCAACCACAAAACAACCACATACCCCGAAACCCATCAAACCACCAAAACCACAAAACACGTCCCAAACAACACCCCCACAACACAACTCCGAACCTCACAAACCACCCCAAACAAATCCGCCACCACCACCCCAACCCCACACACACACACAACACCAACTAACCAAACACATCTACCCACCACAAAACACTCACCAGCCAAAACACCACTCCACACATAACCCTACAAACAAAACCAACAAAACCCCCCCAAACCACAACACCATCCCACCACCAAACACAACCCCCCACCAACACAATACACCCAACACAACCCAACAACAACCACATAACACACAAAAACACCCACCACCAACCAAAACCACAAACCACATCACAAACTAGACAACAACGCCAACAACTAAACTCAACAAACCCCACTACCCTACCACACACAACAACAACCACAACAAAACAAACCACACCCTACACATCCAACCACACACCCCAACAGCACACACACACCACACCAAACCAGAACAACACTCACCCGAACATCTACACCAGACCCAACAAACAAGACCCCAACACACCAAACCAACACGCAACCCACAACACCCCAGAAACAAAACTACCAACAAAAACCACACACCACAACAACGTTACACAACACACCACCACAACACACACCAAACACTCAACCTCACCAACCCACGCAACACACACACCACAATGAAACCACCAAAAAAGACAATCAACCCAACAGCAACACAAATCAAACCTGCACCAACTCACCACCACACCAACACCATACACACCACAACACCCACACACACCGACAACACAAACCACAAGCAACACCAAACACAACACACACTAAACAAGACAACACACTACAACCCAACACCAAAACGCAACACACACCCACCCACAACCAAACAACCTCACACCATCAAAACCACACACCACAAACCCAAAACAATCACACACCATGACACAACAAGACACACACCCAACTCAAAAACACAACAACAACCACAACACCAACCCACTAGCACAAACACCCACAAACACCCACATAAACAACCCAAACACCACACACCCGAACACACAACAAACACACCAACACACTACACACACACCCCAACAACCAACTAAACCAACAAACACCACACCACTCCAGACACACACAAACACCACAACTCCTCGAACACACCACATACGCAAAACCAGCCACAAACATCAACACACACCAAGCAAACAAACACACCCCCCACCAAAACCACCATCCCAACCCAGACACCAAACACCAATCACACCAACCACACCAACAACACCCAACACCAACAACCAACCCAACACCACCCACCACACACCGAAAAAACCACCCACACCACCAACCCACCACCCCCCACAACAACACAACAACCACAACCCGCCACAAACCCCCCAAACAACCTAACAACGTACCACCACCCACCACCACCAATCAGCCAACCATGCACCAGTAACCAACACACCAATACAACACACACAAAACACACTAACACGACACAAGAACACCCTACTTTAGACCCAACCAACTCGACCCACAAGACACCACACACAACACAATCATAATCCACAAAGGTCACACAACCTCAGCCCATTACCCACCACACACACACGATCACGCCAACCACACAACAAGAACTAAGTGCAAACAAAACCAAACCAAAGACCCAAACACACACCACACACCACAACACACATACCCACACACCACACACAAACAAACAACAACAACACCAACCTACACCCCCTCACAGCAAACACACAAAACACTCAAACCCAACACTACACTACCCAACAACCACAACACCACACACCACCCGAAACCACTCCCCAATCCACACAACAAACCTAAACACCAACGCCCAAACAACACACAACATACCCAACACACACAAAACACACCCACACAAACAAACCCCGAAACACACCCCACCAACAGCACACCTACTTCACCTCCACACCAACAAACCAACACATACAAACACCACAGACACAACAACTCAAACCCATCACACCACCACCACACAACCAACTCCCTCACACACACACAACACAAACCCACACACAATACCCAAACCACATCCCCCACACCCACCCACCCACACACAACAAACAAAAAAACACAAACCAAACACAAAACATAACACAAAACAAAAAACACCCCATCCACACAAAAACCACAGACAAACACCACACCACTAAAACACCTCCAACCAAGCAACCAACAACCAAACCACAAACCAACAAAACCCAAACCCCCAAACACACCAAACCACCAAACCCAACTCCAAACAACACACCCACCACCACCACACACACCAACACGACACAAATCCACAACCCAACACCAACACATCCCCACAACACCAACCCCCACAAACACAAACACAAAACACAAAATCAACCACAACACACAAACCACACACACACAACTTGACCACTACACCACACACAAACCACCCACACGACACCCCACCCACACAACCCACACACACAACCACCACAAACACACCCCAACCAAACTAACAACCCAGACAACACACAACCCGAGCCAAACACACACACACACACCACCCATAACACAAAACCCAAAACTACAACACCAACACAGAAACACTCCCCAAACACCGACACAACACACCCCAACCTCTACAAGAGGCACACCAACCACCCCCCACACAGCCCCCAGACACCCCAACCACAAATACAACAAACACACCACAAATCAAAACAGCAACCACCCACACACACAACACCAAAACCCCAAACACCACTACAACAACACGAAACACACAACCACCCACAAAACACACACACACAACAAGCCCACCCACAGCCCAACAAAGCCAGCCACAACACCTCACGACACCATACAGATCCAACACAACTCAACAGCACCACCAACGAAGCACCAAACAAACCCACACACACCCTAGACCACAACACCAACCACAAAACAACCACAGACCACTCCCACCAATACACAACTCCCCACCACCGCCAACAAACCCACACACTCCAAACCCACCATACACACTACCACACCAACAATCTACACACACCACCCACAACACCCACAATAAACACAACATCCTCACAGAAACCCACACATCAACCACAGCGAACCACACCAAAAACAACACACCACACCCAACAACACCACAACCATACACACACCACACACACCCAAACAAAAAACAAACACAACACCACACAACAAACCCACACACACCATCCACCACACAGGCTACCAGAACAAACCCATCCAACCACCAAACAGACACAACCAACCACACCACACACCCCACACACCCGCAACAAACACACACAAAAAACAAACTAACCTCAAAACCAACACACAACCAACACACAGCCACACACCCAAAACCACACACATAACACCATCCGTCAAGAACAACACAAAACCACTAACAACAACAACACAACACCACCCACCACCACCACCAATCAACCCACAAACCAACACACCACCACACCACACCAAATAACAAACAAAACACCCCCCACCCCCCCAAACAATCCCACACACCAACCCCAAACCAAACCACCAACCACACCACCAAACACACAAAACAAACACCCGACCACAAACACACACACACCCACCACCAGCAGACCGCCCACTAACACACAACCCACACCCAACAAACACCACACAATCTCCCCACCAAACAACACCCCACGCGCCAACCAACCCAACCAACAACACACCACCACTACCCCAACAACAATAAACACACAACAAATCAACACCACAACCAAAAAAAACAAAACATCACACAACACCCCAACCGAAACACAACGACACTCAAACACCACACACCGCAAACACCAACAACATACCCCCCACCACAACCAACACAACACCCAGACACAACCACACCACCAAAACACAACACCAAACCTCCACAACACACCAACCACCACCCCCACACCACAACTCCAAACACGCCAAACAACACCACAAAACACCCCCACCCAAACAACCAACTCACCCAAAAGACACCGCCACACACAACCAACACCCCAAACACACACACACCCCCCACAAACCGCACTCCAACCACCAACACCCCACAAAACAACCCCACACACCACAACACCACGACACCCACACACCCAACACACAACACCACAACCATTACCCCACACCCCACTACAAAAACAAACCCACCCAACAACCACAAATCACAACACAACTACAGCCCCCATCCTACCTAACCACCAAAACCCCCCCCGACAAGAACAAACAACACAAGCAACAAACACCAAAGCCCACCAAAACCAACAACACACCAACCAAAACACAACCACACACCACCCCCCACATACACCAAACCAGACGAGAACAACCCCATCACACACCCCACCATACCACAACAAACAAACCCACGCAAACACCAGCAAACAAGCCAACCCACCAACCCGACCACAGACATCACACCCCCCAACGCACACACCAACCATAAACATCCCCCACAACCACCAACCCAAACCAACACCACACACATAAACCCCAATATAACCAACAACACACACCAACACACACACGACCAGCACAACACATCCACCAACCACAACAACCACCCCAGCCACCAAACCATCCAACACAACGGACACCAAACAACCAACAACCAATCCCCCCAGCGAAACCAAACACACAAAAAACACACACACACCTACACATCACATCCAACCACACCAACACACCCCACAACAACCCACCCACCACCAACCCACAACCCACCCAAATCACACCAACACCACCCAACCACATCACACCGACAACCATCAAGACACAACACCACACACGACAAACCAACCACCAACCACGCACACCCCACAACCCACCCACCCCAACACCACACACACAACACCCACCCCACACAAACAACACACACCAACAACACCCCACCAAAACCACACACAGCAACCAACACAAAAACCAAAACCCACATAACCAACACACACCCCAACCCCCACACCCAACACAAAACCCACACAAGAACAACACCCACGTAAACCAACCCACCACACAAACACAACCCACAACAACCACAAACAAACACCACACAACCAAACCCCACAATACCAAAACACTACATTCCACACACACCCAACAAAACAAAAACCACACACACCCCCCACCACCCCAACCACACACACCAAAACACACACACCACCACAAACCAACAAGCACCCCCCAACGCACCACACCCACACACAACCCACACCCAGCCCCAAACACACACAAGAACCCACACACAAAACCATCCCACACACACCCACCCCACTCCAACTAAACAACACAAACACCCACCACACAAACCCCCAAACCAAACCCAAACCCCACCACAAACCACACGACACACAAACCCCCCACAAACCAACAACCGACACACCACACCACCAACAACCCACCCCCCCACACTCAACACACCCTATCACCACCACTAACACACACACAAACCTCACACCCCACCCCCCCCAACACACCACCCATCCCCACCACACACAACCAATCAACCCAACACCCAACAACATCAACTCACCTACACACACTCACCCACCAACCAATACACCAAAACACCAACCACATACCAACAACCACACACCCACACACCTCAACACCCAAACAACCAAAAACAAGAAACCACAAAACAGCTACAAACCTACATCACAAAACAAAACCACCAACAGCCACCCCAAACACACCCACGACCAATAACACACATACCAAGCAACGCAACCACCAAAAAACCCACACAAAACAACAGACACCACCCACACACCCCCACCCTCCCAACAAAACTAACAACCCACACACTTCAACACCCACCAACCACTACCAACCAACCAAACCAAACACAAGCACATCAAAACACATAAACACACCAATCAACAACTCACCCACAAGACACACCCACTACACAAAAACGACACACCCCACAAACACACCACCAACAACACAACAACAACACACCACCCCCAACACAAAACCACAACCCCAACCAAAACCCCCACAACACACAAACGACACAACAACAAGCACCACCCCTAAAACAACGCGCACACAAACCATAAACACAAAAAACCCTCACCAACACACCACCAGACCACACACACCCAACAAACACACCACACCAAACAACACCGCCTAAAACCACTAAACCAAACACCAAACAACCAAACAACACCCCCACCCCTACACAAAACCCTAACAACAACACAAACCAAATCAAAAACATAAACCAGAACACACACCACAAGACTCTACCTCACATTACACCCAACAACAACACAAAACGCACCCACAACCCACAAACAAACACAAAAACCGCCACCCAATCCAACTACACACACACCAAACACAACCAACACCCCAACCCATAACACACACGCACCACCAAAACACCACAACCACACACCAACACGACCACACCACCACCCAACAACAACCACCACCAACAACACAGCAAACAACCAGCACACCAAACTTCAACCCACCCAACCCCCCAAACCAACACCACACACCCTAACACCAACAAAACAACCACCACACCAACCAAACAACAGCCAACTCACGCCACAAAACACCCACAACACCACAATAAGCACCCACCACCACTACACCTACTCCCACCCACTAAAACAACCACACCCAACACACAACACACCAACACAACACACAACCCACACACAAACAAACGCCAACATACCCAAACACCACACAACCAACAACACGATCACCCCCGCCCACCAAACCCACTCACACCCAACACAAACCACACACACACCCAACACACCCCCCATCACCCATATCCATACACACCACACACCCATCCAACAACCATAACCCACCCACTCATCAACCACCAAACCAGCAAACTACCCAGAACAACACACCCACACACCCCACACACACACAAAAACAACAACATACATAAACCAACACACAAACAACCCACTACCACTCCCGCCTACAACCACACAGCGACCAACCCACCACAACCAACCACAAACCACACTCACACCAACAACACACACCACACAACATCACCTCACAACAAACACCAGCACACAAACCCACACCCCACACACACACCCAACACCACACCCACACAACAAACACACACAGACCAAAACACCCACTCACACAATACCCCAAGCAACACCAACCAAACCTCGCACAACCACAACAACCCACCTACACCCATCACCACCGACCCACCCACAAAACACCCCAACCACAACCGTCACCCAACACCCCCACCAACTCAAACCACACAACACCCACATCGACCCCTACACTACCCACCGGAACCAACACAGACACACCAAACAGAACCCACACCACAACACCCCCACACAACCACCACACCCAACAACAACACCAACCAACCCACCCACACCACCACCCTCCAAACCCAAACAACACCCCCACACAACACCAACCAACACCACCCACAACACAACGACACCACACACACAACCACAAACCCAAACCCCCAAAAACCACACAACCCACACAGCAACCACCACACAACCCACCAGAACCAGCGAACCAAAGAACGAACCCCACCTACACCTACATATCACAAATCACCCCCATACCAACCCCCACCACCCCACCCACCACGACACCGAGACACCACTAACACACACCAAACCCACATACCACACCCCGAACAACACACCCCCAACCCAACCACACACCACCCAACACCACACACCCCCACACCACCCAACACACAACCACAACCCAACCCACCCAACACCACACCAACACCAAACCACTACCCCAAAACACACACCACCACCCCCAACCAAACCACCAACCAAATACACAACACACAACCCCCACCAAAACACACACCCCACACACACAACACAACACAAACAACACACCAACCCCACAACAAACAAGAATAAACGCCCTCCAACCTACAAAACAACAACCCAAAACACACCCCACACACCCCAGAACCACAACCACACAACACAACCAACCACCACAACCACCCACACCACCACACACCAGAAACAAACACACCACACAAACAACAACCACACAACAACACAAAGCCAACACACCAATACACACCAACACCCCACCACCACACCACCACGAAAACCACCAAACATCAAAACACACCAACACAACCCCACATCCCCCCCCCCACACCAAACACAACACACAACACAAAACCCAACCCAAAACACAAACTCCCCCCAAAAACAATATACCCACAAAACAAACAACCAACAACAAAGCACCACAACAAGCCACACACAAACCTAACGAACTAACCCATCACCCAAACAACACACACCACAATCAACCAAACACCCCACACCAAACACCAACCCACACACCCCAAAAAAAACACAAAAAACAAACTCCCAGCCCAACCAAATCACCCTAACGCCCAACCCAATTCGAAAACCCACCACCCCCATAACACCACATCACAACACAACATCACCAAGACCAACAAAACTCACAACACCTACCAACAACACCCCCATCACACCAAACACGACAACAACAACAAAACACACCAACCCACACAACCACACGCCTACCACCTCCACACCAACACAACAACCCAGCACCCTAATAACACCACAACACAAAGCAACACCACCAACCTCAACACCACCAACCACTCACCCACCCCAACACTAAAACATCACAACACCACCAACACACACACCACACACACCCCACTCCCTAAACTCCTACCAACAACCAAACCCCCAAAACACTACATAACCACACAAACACCAAAACAGCACAACACCCCACACAACCAAGCAAGCGAAACACACACACTCACAAAACCAACACCGAAACACCACCAAAACAAACACAACAAACCACACCAACACATAACACATACCACACGAAAACTAACACAAACCACACACACAAAAAACCACACACACCCACAAACACCTTAAAACAAACAAACACACACCGCAATCAACACAACACAACAACACACCACCCAAAAACAACAACACACACACACAAACACACCACCACAAAACCGCCACACAACACCCAACCACCCCAACCAAACACAAAACACACCACACACCAAAACGCACAACACACCCCCCCAAAACCAACCACACCACACAACCCAACAAAACACCCACAAACCAACCCACACCCCCCCAACACCACAACACAACCCACACAAACCAGACTCACATCACCACAATAAAATTACACAACTCACCCCACCCACACAACAAACTACTACACACAACTACACACAACCACGAACCCCACAAACAACAAAATCAATCCACAAACCACAAACAACAACAACCCCACAAACACAAGAACACCACCAACACCACACAACACAAACAAGAAAAACATCCCACACAACCACCAACCAAACAACAACCCACGCCAACACCCACTCACCCCTACACACAAACACACAAAACCCCAAATCAACACACACAAACCACCACACACAACCACCCCCACAAACCACACCACAAAACCAACCAATCACCAAATACAACTCCCAAAAACACACCACCACGAAAAAACCACACAAAACACCACACACACCCAATCACCAACCCCAAATCAACACACACACAAAACAACAGAAAACACACAACACCACAAACACACCACACACCCACCCCCACCAACGTGATACACAAGAAACATCCCAACCACTAAACACAAAACCACACCACAACAACACACAAGCCCTCACAAAAACCACCAACACCAACACGCACCAAAACACCAAACCCACCCACCAAACACCACCACACGACACAAACACCAACACACAAAACACCAACCCAAACACAGCCACACCCAACCACACGCCAAACACCTCACCACACACACACAAACAACAACAATCCCCCCACACCACACCAAAACAAACCGCACACCGAAACCACCCCATCAACACCACATTACAAGCAGCTACTCCTAACCCCCCGAACTCGCCGCCCACAACACCCAGCAAACTAAACCAACCATCACACAATCACCAAAAAACCAATCACAAAACACAAAACACGAAAACCAACCAACAAAACACACCACACCCAGCCACACACACACCAACTCCAACAACAACACCCAAAACAAAACCTCCCTACCAAACAGACCACACAACCCAACCCGCAGCAACACCAAAACACACAAACCACAACCAACAATCACACACCCATAACACACACCCACACACCAAAAACCCAACACCACACACAAACCCAAAACCACACACAACACCACCCAAACACACACCTAACACAACAAACCAATCAACACCCACCACAAACCCCACCCATCAACCCACGCAGAACAATCAACTAACCCTACACGAAAAAAACCACCAATACACAAACACCAATCCCACCAAACAACCACACCCCCCCCACCACAACACACCCTAGACCGCACCCTCAAACTCAAGCAATCAAACAAACCACCACCAACACCACAAACCACCCACATACCCCACCCCCCCAACACAAAAATAACACACACCAAGCAAACCCATCAACAACAAAACCATCATCGCAAACCAAACACCACCAAATTACACCCACAAACACATACCCCACAAAAAACCACAACCAACACCAACCACCCACCCCACCACCTCCGTCCCACTCACAACACCAACGCCACCCACACCAAACCACAACAAACCCAACATCACACCAACATCTCCACACCATGCCACCAACCTAACCCCAACCACAGACACCAAAAAACACCCACAGCTACAAACCGCAACCCGGAACAAATCAAGACCCACACATCAAAAACACCTACACCGCACACAACACATCCTCCACAAACACACAAACACCACACAACTATCACACACAAAACCAACCCACCACCACCAAACACCACCAAACAACACAACCCTCACCACAGCCTACCACCACAACACCAAACCAAACACCCACCACAGCAGGAACAAAACACACCACCCACAAACCACACCACAAACACAACACAATAACAACCCACACACGAACCACACACACACCACAAACGCCAGCAACCAAATCCCAACCAGAACCACCACATAACCCCCCCCCCCCCCCCCTCCCGAATCAACAACACCACCAAAACACCGATAAAACCAACAACTCACCCACCACACACACCATCCTAACCAAGAAAACTTAACCACCACAGCAAAAGCACAACACATAACGAACACACCACAAAAACCCAAGACCCACCTCCCACACCCAACAACCCACCACAATCAGCCCCCCGACAAAAACCAACAACCCCTAACCTACACACTAATCAAGCCTCCCCAACACCCACAATCACACCACAATCAACACACCCCACCCCACACTACCACCAGCATCACATACCCCACACCCAAACACAACGCCATCACCATCACACCAACCACAAAACTAATAACCTACACAAAATACTCCAAAGCACCAGAACCAACACACAACCCCTCCCACAACCACCCGTACTCGGCGCAACCACAACAAACCCACACACCACACAACCCCCAAACACACCAAAACCACACAGCGACAACCGAACACCCAAAAACACACAACCACCCCCAACAAAAATTCACAACACACCCCCACAACTAACCCACAACCCACAATAAAAAACATCCAACCCCCCCACACACAAACACACAGACCACATCAAACCACGCACCCCGCCCAACCACCAAAGAAACGACAAAAAACATCACAAAAAAAACAACACAACACCTCCACCACCTATTACCCCCGCACAACCACAACCAATAACAACGCAACACAGCCAACCCAAAATAACCCCACAAAACCACAACAACAAAAACAACACACCACGACCACACACACAGCGAACCACACCAACACCACCACCACAAAAACAACCAACCAACACGACACCAACCCAAACCCTACCAAAGCCCAAAAACCCCCAACAACACAAAACAACAACCCACACAACAACACACCACCCACAAAACCCAAAAAAAACCCAACCCGACCTCCACCACAAAAAAAAAATAAACAACACACACCACCCACCCCACCACAACTATACCAACCCACCACCCGACACACACCGAACTACAACCACGACCCACTCCACATCACAACGCAACACAAAACACACACACGCACCCATTAACACACCACAACAAACAATACACCAACCACACACCCACCAACAAACCACTAACGACAGCCATCCACACCAGCAACACAAACCACCCAGCCACACCCCCAACACAAACACCACCCGACACACTAAACCACACACCCACGAACACACACACAACCTAACCAACACCCGTCCACTTCTCCAACCCCACAACACACCCAAACCCGCAAACACAAACATCCACCCAAACACCACACACAACACAAACTCCCCTAACCCTACAACTACAGCCACCACTACGTACCAACCCCAAACCAACCACAAAAACAACAACAAACCACCACCCAACACCAACACACACACACAACCACACCACATACACACCCACCCACAACAACCCAACAACACCACTCAACACACGAACCCAACGACCCAACTTAACAAGAGACAACACGACCTAACACACCAAGACACACAACAACACCCATAATAAAACCACGACAACACACAAAACACGACACCCCAGCACTACCACTACACCTACACCCCCCACCAACACACACACTCACACACAATCCACAACCAACACACTACAACAACAACAAACCACACCCAACACCCCCCAAACACAAACAAGCACCCAACATCACAACAAAAACCACACCACCGCACATACCCCGTAACCAAGACTAAATGCTACATTCCACACTACCCGAACCACATATACCAAAACAACAACCCAACACCCGACAACGACTCAACAACACCACCACCACCCACCCCACCCACCAAACACGCACACCCACCGAACACGCACACCACCAAACTACACAACAAAAACCACACAACAACACAAAGACATCCAACAACACAACAACACACCACACCCAAATCAACACACGACACCACCACACAAGAAACACACCCACCCACTACACCACCCACCACAACCAAGACACAAAACAACACACCACTACCACACAAAACCCCCACACCCGCGACAACAAACACCCCGCACAACTCGAACCCATCCCCAAAAACTCACCAACACACACCACACACTACCGCCCACCCACCAACAACAACCCACAAACACCACGACACCCGCCAAAAAACCACAAACAACTAACCCTCCACACCAACACACACACTACCACCAACCATCCCCAACAACAAACCAACAACACAACATACCCAACCCAACAAAAACACAAACACAAAACAACAAACAACCCAACCCACAAAACAATCCCGACACAACACACCCCTCACACACCCACACACACGCAAACACCCCCAAACACACAAAACCCACCAAAACAACCAGAACAAACACACTAACAACCAAAACACACCCCCCCGCCAACCAACACACACACCCCAAACACCCACCTCCCCAAGACAATCGCAACACGACAACAACATACAGAGCCCATACCCAACCCCATCCCTCCCACACCCCCCACCCCTCCAATTTCCCATCCCATAGCAAGCCGCCCCCAAATTCCCACCCCACCAAACCCCCGCGACACGACCGACTTTCATGACCATAAAGAGTCAGACCGCAATGACGAAAACGTCCCCACTATCCCAACTTGTCCAACTATCCAACACCCACCCATCGCACCATCCTCCAATCACCACACCCAGAATATAGTTCCACCACCCACAGACCCGTAACGCCACAAGTCACACAGCCACTCATCCCAACAACAAAATCAAATAACACTGTGTGAAAATAACCTATAAGTGTTACATCCCTTGATCCATAATCCCGCAGCCCGAGTCTACCATCACAACCTTACCTAAATACACGACAAGATCCCCGCCAATAACCAATCCCATGTAACACACCCGTCAGTCACCAACCGTCACCTTACATACCAAAGCCCCCAGCACCCCCTAATACACGCACACGTAAAAATCCAACTCACGTCATAACATCAACTACCTCAACGCCCGTCTAACCAACCCCCGCATTCCACCCACATCAACAGCCGACACTGAACATCATCTAGCAGAAACTCAACTTCATAAAGCCTGCAGTAATAACCAACTAGTGTATGAAATCAACCAATCGACAACGAGTACACATACCCAAGGAGACCTTACCACCAATAGTATTGGAGGCCCCTCCATGATACATCTTGATCCAGGAGAGACCTCATGGACCAGGGGAGTCAAGAGCCAATTGTGTAGAAATAAGGCCGTCAGACACACCATAGTTAAGTTGGCCAGCATCAGGTAACCTCCTCCTGATCTGGATCAATATAATCATAAAGACCCAAATTGCCAAACCCTAAGCTCAGGACAGTCTCCAGATGGCAGACCCCTCCAATGAATTTGAGCCCCTATCAAATCCATCCACCACTACATATCCGGTTCATGAAAATGACAACTGATGCTATTATTTTTCTCTATTAATGCAAGTGATGTTTTTTGCGTTAATGGACCTATTCCTGAAGTACACACAAATCCATTCCTAGACATTTGAACCTATAAAATTACACAGTCCTCATGCTGATAAGTATCATCTCTAAAATGCTCAGGAGCGTACTTTACTTATTCAAGTTGATTAGTATTCTATTTGAGAACTAAACAAGAAATCTTAAGAACTTTTACCCTTGTGATAAATTCGTATTGTAGGGACAGGAGAACCTTTATTACGATGTTTTATTCACCGTAATCATATCTCATATAAGTCATCAAAAAGTACGCTTCCTTCTGGTACTAAACTGGGCATCAAGATATCTATAGCATAACATCGTTGTTTTGGCTTCAGCTTATGTTAACCTACCTGCATCCAACTCTTGTTAAATAATGAAGTATGTAATTTTTGTTAACTATCTAGCTTGTACCTGTTATACTATCCTATAAAGATTCAATACAGAAAAGTAGAGTAAACTGCAAACTTACTGACAGGCTTAAACCCTTTTACATGGCCACTTGTTTCTTGTCCACCGTTACAGGCGGTTGTATGGTTGGCACCTAGATTAACATACATAGCTGTGTACCATCTGATTGTGGCCATTCAGTAGGAGATGTGCGTTACGCCGCTAGCCTTATTCTGGTTCCTATAAAAAACGGTGAAAAGCTATTAGATATTAGGAATCAGCCGGGCAGATATTTATATGATGTTGATAGGATACTTACATTGATGGCCATTTGTTTCTGCGTATATAAAAATAAGGAACACCGTATAGGAAAATTTAATTATCTTACCGCTGGTTGCAAACGCGGACTGTTGATTTGAATAAGGGGGCATGTCCTAGGAGTTCTAAAATGGCCAAGGTGTATTTTTGGGTGGATAGAAAAATAAAGAAAAAATAGGTCATTATTGAATTGGGCCACACTTTATTATGGTGTGGCACATTGTTAATAATACAAACCTATCGGTTTCCTATTAAAAATTCTACAGGCGTGTATGCTAAGAAAAAACAAGCATCACCATCAACATTAATCAATGTATGTAGATATTTGCATCTATGATGTAACATATTAGTTGCTGTTAATACGTTAACTTGTGGTCGGCAACTGTTATTGTCCATCTCCAACTGGGCATGTCGGGTCCAGGTCTTGTGTTTTTGTACATGAAGACCGACAATCAATATCTGAGGCAACACCTGCAATAGAAGCAAATTAATTAGTAGACAAACATACGACTGAAGCTAAAAATAGGTAGGTAGACAATTGCTTACATGCTGAAGTGTGTTTTAGGATAGTTTGGCACTGTACACAGGTCAACAACCGCGTATATTCATCAAGGCCAAAACTTAATACGTAGGCTACCAGTGTTTAACTTGTGCACTGGTTACGCGTTGTACACCGACAGATCAATGGAACTATACACATAAAAACATTGAGTAAGTCAATCAAATATAGTAACCCAACACATGAAAAAAAGTACGCATAAGTTTCGCAAAGGCAAACGACACACCTTTCAGGGATGTTCGACTACTGGAAGCATTTTCAATAGGGATTGCTTATATGTTTACCGTCTGATGGGGGTGTGTGTTTGCCTTAAGTAAATCTTTTTGGCCTACCTTTTTTGTATTATTTAAAACTTGTAATTTTAAAAAAAAAAACAACAAGATCATAACAAAAACACCAAAAAAAAAAAACATAAAACTATAATCAATCAAAACACTCGTAGTAAGCTAATTAGAATTAAAGAAATACAACCCCAAGCAATCCTTGGACCCAGCAAGTTCAAAGCCAAGGAACACACGAAAAGAAATTAACGAACGAAAAAAATAGTATGAAATCATAATATATCAAAAAAGCTATTCACAGTACCCAACTACAATTCTTAACACCAAAAACCCTCGAATATACAAAAACCCAGATCAAAGAACACTAAAAAGTTAAAATTACATGACCCACTTAACTAAAAACACAAATTAACAAAAAAGCCATATGAAAAAACAGTTAAAAGATTAAAACTTTGGAGTGAAAATTTTAACCCTTAGTAATATGCTGCTGACTCTCAAAGCAGAGAAAAAAAACCTCCAAAAATCAACATTCAAAAAAAGAATACACTTAAAAAGTTAGAATCAGTCCACGATTTTAAAAACATATGATTTGCTGAAAGGCAACACAAAATAGCATAAAGCAAACCTGACAAGTATGTTTCGCCGACTATCAAACAGTGGGGGAGTTGATTTAGGTCTCCGTCTTGATTTAACCTAATGTGAGGCATAGATCGAACCGTAGGTTGTTGATGAGATGGTATGTACGATGGAGTGTGAGGATGATCAAAGGTACAAGCCATCAATAATATTTTCCTTTCGTAGCTGTAGTCAAATTGAAAAACCAAACTGCATAAGCCGTCAATCGAAATCATTTGAGAAGTGATATAGAGTTTATGTTTATGTAGTGTAGGTGAAATGAAAGAAAAACTCAAAAAATCAAGGTGAAAAAAAGCAGGGGGAAAATCCCGCTCAAAAGGAGAAATGAATGAAATGTTTTTAGATCCGTGAAGAATGTGTTGTGTTGGAGGGAGGTTTTGATTTTGGGGAAAAATAGAGGCGGGACAAGTGAAATGTTAAAAGGGGGAAATTTCATTATTTTGGAAGGATATGGTGTGACTATTGTAAAGCCTATAGTCACATGATTATGCTACAATTAAATGTGACTATACATATTAGATATATATACAAACTTTTGCCATAAATACCCAACTCCTCAACGTACTAGTCGCCCTATCTCCTCAACTACAAGTCGCCCTGCAATTTGTACTTTTCTCATAAATACATACAACTACTAAACAACCAATTGTACTTTTATAAGTACAAATATTAATTGTAAAATTAAAAGTTTTATTTCTTTGTCAATGGTGTGTAAATGTAAAATATTTTTTTGGAACAACACAACAATAATATAAGCAAACACAATTACAAAGAAATGGAAAGAGCCATACAAGGTTTAAAGAAGCCAATCAAACCAACAAAAATTCAACATGGTGAAAAGAATCACAGCCTCATACATGTTTGTGAGATTAGGCGAGAAGCTTGCACGGTTTGCAAGTGAGAGAATGTCACTAATGCTGTAAATTTGGACACTGTGAATCTTCCACCGTTGAACAAATATGATAGGGGATTGTTTGGTTCGAAAATGCTAACATAACATAATTGTTTTAGCATACAAAATAATACGTCATTGTTTTTTAAAGATGAACTACCATAAAATACCACATGTTTTTAACTAGGACAACAAAATTAGGAAACTAAAACTAACAAATACTAATACCATCCACCACATTCATAAGACAACTTTTTATCCTCAGAAGTCCATCAACCTTAGCCTGCACAATACAACATGGTTCAAATAATAAGGTTTAGAAAAAACAAGGTGCCACAAAACAAATTAACATGGTTATTATTAAATGAAGATGATACATTGTAGAACGAAAAACAACTTCTACATAAACTTACCATGATACAAACACTATGCTAAGAACATATAATATACTGCACGATCTGGGTAAGGTAGAAGAATTAGTGATTCTTTGTATGGTCCAATGTAGAAAGAACTAGCAACTCCTTGGATACCAAGGTTCTGAAATGATTGTGTAACTATATTGAAAACTTGTACAGAATTAGCAAGTTGGTGGGCGCCCGGTACTTCAACTATTGGTAACGGTATTTCATCATTACTAAAACCAAGTAACTTAACATAACCAGGGGTGGGAATGGCAAAAAGTAAGGTAAACGATGTTATAGATGTAACATCAACCAATAAAGACCAACCACAAAAAAGATAGAATTCTGTTTCATACGTGCTTCCAGATACTATCAAAGAGTTTTCATGACTTGAAATATACATTGGGACTATTAGGTCGTCTCTAAAAATGGCATCTATGTCGTGTACTTGAAACGAATGGGCAATCAAATCAAATGAAACAAGTAGGTCTTTTTTCAACATTACACCATCATCATTAACAAACCTTTCATGACCTGCCCAAAAGAGTAACTGACCTACAACCGCTTGAGATGACCGTTTGAATCTGATAGATTCCCTGGGCAAATGGTTATTCTTTAGTTTATTCTAGTCCATAGAGCTCAAAGTAAAGACAGACACATACCAACTTCCCTGTCCGCCGTGAGGGTATGAAACCTTTATAATGGTTGGGTCTAAAGTATCTGGACGGACACCAAAACCTAAAAGGATTTTATCAGTCTTTGTTTGACTAGTGAAGACAGGGACTAAAATATTAATAGATCTTTTAATTGATAGGTTCTATAAAGTAGCCATGATACTAGGGTTACCATATGAAAAATACCATATCCCATGACAAGTGCCAATTGGTAACAAAGTAGAATTATTGAGAGTTGTCACTAACGGGGAGTATGTTAGATTTTGATTAAGGGCTAACATGTAAGTTGGAAGAGCCTGATTATACCTTAAGATCATACAACAATCGTTACAGCTACGAACACCGTATGTATTCTGAAAGTTGATCAAGTCTATGCAAGACTTCCATTGTTTGGAAACAGTTCGAAACTGTAGTAAAGACTTTACTGGAAGTCTATTCATGATATCCATTTGTATATCAAAGGGTACGGAGTCTGACATTTTTGAATCTTTTTTTATTATTTAGCTAAAGGATGAATTTGGGTAAAGTATGTAGGTGTTTACTGTGATTAGTGTTAGTGGAAAAGAATATATATCTTGAGAATTAATGACAATACACCTATTCAACTAAAGAACTATCTTTGGATGTACCTCGGTGTACTTGATATTAATCAGGTAAAAAATATAACTATGGCTTTAATGGATGGCCTATCTAGGGGACTGGTCAATAATATATATCATATAAATAAAGTTAAGAGAAATTTTCTTTTGTATGTACCTTAAACAATTGATGAAGTTCTTTTAACTGGAATCTTGTGGCTCCAAAAGTATTCAAGCATCCTTTCACGATAGGCTAAGGCTATTTCAAGAGGGTCATCAACTATCAATGGTATGTTACGGCATAATCTGTATATAAATATACAGACCCATATCCCACAGTCGCCAAATAACGATGCTTAAAATAGAGCATCGGCATACTTGTATGTGATCTTATAGTCGTCGGCTGATATGCCTTTTCTCTCAAGTATACCATGCATGACTAGATAAACAGTAAGTTTCTCTGGCAATAATTTCTTCGTTCGTCTCCACCAACGTCTTCTAGATCCACCCGCCCAACCAAGAGAATCATAAAAAGTAACAACTCCAGTATGTATTTCAAGCTCAGCAAGATACCAATGTGTTTTGGGTTCATTAACCAGAAAATAGACCTAATTTTTAATTAAGGAACAATTAATAACACATTAACAAAGACATTAATTTTAAATAATTTCAAGTTTGGGCAAAAAAACCTTCTCAACAGCTTGCCAGGGCAGAGGATACATATGGCCATTTGAAAAATAGTCTGACATCATTCCAGATAAGATGCATGTTGAGAAATGAGGGCTTACAATAGCCCAATCTGCCTCGGGTGGTCTTAAAGACCATATTAGATCAATCCATAAATCAAGGTGCTGTGAAGGGAAATAAAAAAATATATAAGGATTCAAATGAATTATGATTAATTTGAAATTATGCAATATATAGGTACTTACATGGTCATTCAACCAGCCAGCTTTAACAGTGTTAAGACATGACAAAGATAACCAAAAAGAACGACCTATAACAATGTCTCGTTTTCCCCAAGGAAACCGATACTCTGGTAGATCCTTGTTGGTTATAAACTCACACATATGTTCAAGAACTGTTACCTTGTCACTTTTGTAATCATCTGGTCTTGACAGATTCTAATTTAAAAAATTAAATTGGATTATAATTAAAACATAATTTAGAATTATAAAAATAACTCAGAATTTGAGGCAAACCTCTACAAAATGTTCATGTGTCATTATATCATTCATTGACCGAATTCGTAGCTGTTCGGAGATATCCTGTAATCAATTGGACATAAGACCAATATACTAAAACATACGATATTGAATTACATTTGATAAAAACTAGTAGTGTACCTCAAAATCGAAAGGCGGCACATTAACTTCTGTTTTCATAATCCTGGATTTTCTTTTTTTGGGAACTGGAGTTGTAGCTGATTGTTGACCAAATAGTGGTTTGAGAGCCATAGCCAACTTCTTCTTTCTATCTTTAGCAGACCTTAAAAGATAGTATGGTCTTAAAGCTCGTTGGCAATTCTTCTTCTTGACTTTAAGGGGACCTACACCTCTCCTTAATCCATGTTTCTCTTCAACTTTAACCCCAACAGTTTCTTTAAAAACAGTTGTTTTTCCTTTAGGAGCATTTGGTTGTTGTTCTAAAATCCCCTGTTTGACATTAATTTTATCGGGTTCTTGTTTTAACTCCATATCATTTAAAGTTGATTTAACAGGTTTCTCTTCATCGTTCAATATTAACATGTAGTCATCCTCATAATTATCCACCTGACATAATTTAAATATAACCAAAAGGTCAGTAACAGTATTTTTGTTGTACTAAGAATTTATCAAATATTCAAAATATGTACATACCTCAACTACATCATAGGCATCATTGGGTTTACGGGTACGTAAAATACAATCATCATCTTTAGGAGGTACCACCACATCAAGAGTAGGATTTTCTGTTTTAGACTCTAAAACTTTGATAAGAAGGTGCAAATGATCCTGAGAATTAGTATAACCATCCTTTACATTTTCACCATCTATTTCCATGAAATCGTCTAAATGAGACGCATCTTTGTCAATTCCAGGATTAGAAGAAGAGGATGAAGGCTGCTATTAAATAAAATCAGTATAAATTATGTTTTAACCATTTCAGTGAAAAATTCTATTTTAAAAATTTACAGAAATTGATACTAACCTTTGCCTCAGTAGACAAACCACCAATATGATTTGAAGTATCATTATGACTGGAACAAAAGTTTGGCATATCTTCAGACTTTTTTGGGTTGAAATCAGTTGATTGGTTTTCAGTACACACATCGGTTTTAAGTAAGTTTTTAAACATCACAAAAGTTTAAGAGGTCTCTAATTTTGAAAATATTTTTGTCAATTCATCAAACTCATCATCTTTGCGTTTCTTTAGCAAGAAAATTTCCTTTTTAAAAGCATCAAATTCTGAAGAAAAAAAAATTCAGCAACTGCAAGATTTATGGCTTCTGGACTAGTTGACGACATGGTTGAAAGATTTACCGCTTGTTGAATAACATCATTTGTTTATGACAAGTGGACGCCATCTCCCTCGGAATCCAAAACACCATCCCCCTCTTCGACTGACATTTGATTAGATTTTGGACAGATTGTTTCATCAATTCCTTCAGCAAAATTACCATCTTCTGTGTCACCACACATTCCGTTATGGTGTTCAATACCATTTACTCTTTCTTCTTCATCTTGCATAAATTTACCTACTTCTGTGTCACCACACATTCCGTTATGGTGTTTAATACCATTTACTCTTGCTTCTTCATCTTGCACAAATTTACCTACTTCTGTGTCACCACACATTCCGTTATGGTGTTCAATACCATTTACTCTTGCTTCTTCATCTTGCATAAATTTACCTACTTCTGTGTCACCACACATTCCGTTATTGTGTTCAATACAATTTACTCTTGCTTCATCATCTTGAAAAAAATTACCGTCTTGATCAGCCAACCCTTTAATATATTCAACATTGGCCATAAACCATGCCTGCCTCATCTCTTCAGTACTTGAAATAAGGGCAACATTGAGATTTGACAACTACAAAGAAACAAAAATATTGGTCAAGTAGAACAGGAATTAAAAACAAATAAATTATGTAAAATAAAGATTTAACTTTTTTGTGTTTACCGGTCCAAATAGAAAATCATAATCAGATTTCTCAAACTTTTTATCATTTAACAAAGCAAGACCACGTGGTATCACGTTCGCCTTTTTAGACCACCATTTTTTGCTGTTTGGGTAACTCTCCATAATCCATATCTATAGCAAAATAATGGGGTTAACTATAGAATTTGCTACAAAACATTATTATACAAAATCAGAGTTACTTTAACTATAAAAAATATTAACAGTATAAACTTGTCTAACCTTGAATGCCCAGACAAACCCGTATAGATTGTATGTGGCATTGAAATTTGGGTTTTTCTTCAGCTCAGCCAAATGATGTTCGGTATGTTTAGAAACCACATTTATAGCCCTTTGATAAAATGTATCCCACATGTATTCACCCCAAGGAAAAACATTCCAAGCATCAAAATCATCCACCAACCACATTAAATGTTTCGTTAAGAAATTCCTTTTCTCCTTACCCATAAACACTAACTCACTAGCAATCAACAGATACAACCGAACCGCATCTTCATCCAACATTTTTAACCAAGTATTCTTATCTCTAAGAACTCTCAAAAGATCAAAGCCGGTTATTCTCTTGAAACCATTTCTTGTTTTATTTTCTAAAAAATGTCGATTGAAAAAAGGACTCATTCTACCATATTTTTCTGAAACATTGCCAAATCGAAACCCGGTTATCAAGCAAAATTCTTTCTGACCAAACTCTAACCAATGATCCCCTATATGGAATATAATTGGAGGGGAATCAGATCGAAAGTTAAAGACAAGTACCTGATGTTGCAAAACATAATGCATCATATGGCTATCATTATCGTGAGACAGAATATCCAACCACGGACTAAAAACAATATCCCTAAATAACCTTTCATGATTTGACTTCACTAACAAAAGCCCTTTAATTTCTGGAAGCAACTTAACACTTGACCTAACATTGATTTTGACATCGTAGAAATCAGACATGGTAATTTCCAAATAGATTTAGATTATCGATTATTCCTATACAAGTATCGATAGTTTCCAAATAGATTTCATATTGGTAAAAGGTTTAAGGTTTATGTTCTTCAGTGTTATTATGGTTATTTATCGATTATTCCTTGAAGAACAATTCTACATTGTGCCGGTGTGTGTGTGGCTGGTAGACTGGTTAAGAACAAATGGGGAAGAAGAACAGTTTTGTGTGTGTGATTGTGCCTTTGTGTGTTGCTGTGTGTGTGCTTTTTTATAAAAACATGTATACAAATAAACATAAAAAATAAAATGAATATTAAAAAATAAAAGTACAATTGTAAAATAACTAAAAAACCAGTTTCCCCAAATACGGTCACCCTAAAAGTACAAGTTGCCCAATCCAATTAATATAATACATACCTTACACAAATATTACAAATACGTACCCGAATTGTACCCGGATGGAACTATAATAATTAAATAATGGACACTTGACGGATTCTGGTTAAGTTGCCCCTTCGCTCAGTCGCCCTGGACTCTTTTGGGAAGAAAATATTTTTTGGTTAAAGAGTGATTAACACCCTATTTTTTGGACCTTTTTCAGAATTTTCCCCTTTACTATTTGTTGCACTATTATGTACTTTAATTAATAATAGAGGTTTATGGTATGTTTGACGCAATGAGATGAGGCTAAGGATGAGGCTGAAGCTTATATTATAAGCCAAAAGTTAAAGCTTATATTCTGTGAAGCTGTTTGATGAATTAGTTAAAGATGAGCTTATTACTCTAAAATCATAAAAATACATGAAATTAAATTCACACATATTTTTAACTTTTACGTGATAATTTATTATATTTTGAAAGGTATTTACGTAATTTGATTAGTTATAAGTACCCATAAGCCCTTTTTATGAGTTTGTGCTTATGACTTATAAAATGTTTCATAAGCCTGTATGACAAACGAGACTTATTTTATAAGTTCAAACCTTTATAAGCCCATAAGCCTCGTTGCCAAACATAACCTCAATGTAAAACATTGAAGAAAAATTATTTAAACATTTAGTGCAATTCGCATTATTTTAGTGCAAAATTTTAATGATCACTGCATTTGAGATACTCAAATATTTTTTGAACCCTAACTAGTATCGTAATACTCCTTCCGTCTGAAAATTATTGTCAATAGACAAGGAATACAAAGTTTAAGAAATATACATTAATTAATACTTTGATTTCTACGAAAGTTAAACAAAGACAGTTTTATCCTTCGACAATTAATTAATGTTTTCTTTTAGTTTTGTAAAATTAAAATTAAGGGTAATATGTAAAATTAAACAAAACTAGCTATTATTTTTAATAGTAGATAATTATTTTGAAACATTTAAAAAGGAAAGATGGAAAATAAAATTGAGACGAGAATAAGCACTCAATCATGGGTATATCTTAAAATGAATAACTTTTTTGAACAATTTAAAATGAAAAACTAGCTTTATATATTTTTTAAAGAAAGTCGTTTTCATTTCTTTTGGAAAAGAAAAAGTAAAGAAAAAAATAGAAAGGCGAAAGAAAAACAAAAAGAAGTAAAAAATGGGGGCAATTGGCTCCGTTTTATTAGGGTTCTTATTTATTACTGTAATTTTCATTTTCATATCGTACACAACAACATGAATATCCTCACTCAAAAACCAAACCACATAATAACTTGAGTAGTAAGTACACAAACACACTCTCTATGTACTTACGTTGTTTTCCCATATTAATTCATCCTTATGTTTTTATTTCTGTGTTTAATTTTTTAGTTATCTGTCAATTGTGTTTTAACTAATGTTTGATGTACCTTTTTTGTTAAAAATATAAACCATTATGTTTTTTTTATGGAAATACTAGTTAGTTTTATTTTCTTATGCAAGCTATATTTAGTAATCAGCGATTTTAATACTCTAATTGCACAAGTCAAACGTGATTCTTTGGTTTGACTTTGGTAGCTGAATTATCAGGTCTTTGATGTGACATCACTATTCGTGGGTCGATAACCTTATTTCTTGTCATTTCATGGGACAGGACAGGGCTTTTACTATACAATTAATTAGGCATATTGTATTGAAAAAGTGAACCTTCAAATTTGGCGTGAAGTTGAGTTTGGGTGGATTGTTGGGGATTCGAGATAGCAGGCAAAAGAATAACCCACTAGTGTTACAAAAGATAGCTAAGACGGGTTCGCTTTGTTGTGTGGCTGCTAGGCCACATGGGTCTAATGCGGTTAGTCAGGATTGGTCCATGGGCCCACATGACCCTTACTGGAGAACCAACACCAGTTTCTCGCCTCCGCCACCAAGATGTGATTTTCGGCTCCAAAACGAAGGGCAGTCGTTTGGTTCTCAAGAGGGAAGTCGCTTATATGGCTCTTCAACGTCTTCAAATAGTAGAGAAAGTAGGAGCTGGTTAAGGGGCAGTTCTGTACCCAACCATCGGCATTCGGCTTCTGATGGATATGGGGCGTTTTTTAGTAGTCCTTCTGATTTATCGCCAGCTCAGCAGTGGACCGCTCCTACAATACAGGAAATCAGCTTTGACGAGTATAATGCTAATTCATCAAAAAGAGGTTATATGCATACCTTCATCAACATTCATTGATACTAATATATGCTATATATCTATGTTAGTTGTGGTATGTCTATGTACGTGCTTAGTGTTGTGTTGAATTTAGTACCTAATTGATGCCACTTGTTGCGCTTGTATTGGGTTGCAGAACAATCAATATTATAATTCAACATGACAACTGCAACTATCGATGTCTATTTAACTCGATTCGCCTCTCTTTATGTAGTCGGCAATTTTGACCCAGTCACCTGAAAATAGATTTGATTGAGATATTCATATATTTATATCTAGTGACTCCAATAGGTAATGCATAGTTGATAATGGAATGGGCTAAATGCCTAAATGTGTCAAACGTGTAGAAAGTCACCTAAAGCGTATTTACATGCTTATAACTTCCTAATTCGCTACATTGATAAATTATGATATATAATAATTTTCATAGTATAGTATTGTAGTTGTATGAAATACATTGATTATTTTGTAGATTAAAAAAATGGTCGGTAAGATGTTCGTGGCTACCCAAAGTATTTTCACCTTTTTTTTGGTATCTATAATTCGATGAGTTTGGTCATTATTTCCTTAAGCTTAATCAAATCAGCTACAAAGAATTTTGTGATGTTAGTCCTTGAGCAAATGGAGCATTCTTTGTCTTGCTTTGGTGAAATATACGTTTGAAACTCTCAGGTCTATATTATGCATTCATACTTCTGTATACAGAATTACAGATCCTTTGTTAATTGGTTTCAACTAATGTCTCAACACTTAATCTGGATTCTCGGGTATCAAAAAAGAATATGAAAGAGGCACTATTTTGTTTATGAGATTTATCAAGGATGGTTGTTTAAAGTAAGATAGACAATGTTGACTAAAAAGTGAAACACGAATTTGTAGGGAGGTTCAGTTAATTAAATGATTATCATAAAGCTTGTAGCTGATCATTTATGTCTAATGATTTAACTTAATAGAAGTCTAGTTTAGTTATAAAGTGTCCGTACTCCCTTTATCCGGAAAGAACTGCAATTTTGACTTGGTACATATTTGACTAATATTAAAACATCTGAAATATCTCTTAATAATTCAAAATTGAGATAATTTATGTACCAAGTTCTGTGTCACCAACAAGTGGTCGCCAGTTGTAAATGGGTGACTTTGGATTGGAATCTTGCTATATTATGTGACCTTACCTTTTTTTTGGTGAGTTCAGTTTTCTACAATGTCTAATTAGGACATGGTTAGCAACTTCACTTTTCCTGCATTTGTGCTTAGTAAGACTTGAGAACGTGTCATTCATAGTCAAGTAGTCAACTTTATTTGAGGATACGCATAGCTCACGACATATATAGAATTTGTTTCATAGTTTCATGATAGATGTTATCATTGAGCTGCATGCTGATACTTTTGCTCTGCAATTCATTTTGCAGTTTTGGGGCCATCGCCATTTTCGCCGAATTCTGAGGTATTGTATTTTCATACCAATGACTCATGACTCATTATATACTTATCATTCTCAGTATTGGAGGTGATAATTTGTAAACTTTTGCTTAATAATGGGTCGATTTGGGCTGCGTTTTTCAATTAGTTCAAATATGACATGTAGCTAAAAAGGTCAAACGGTTTGAAAATTGCTCAAAGTAGTCTTTATATAATGCACAACTCTTAAATCAATTTTTATTCAAAGATTTAGGTTGTCTAGAATAATAAAAAAATGGACACCAAATTGTTTGAGGGCGACTCACCCCTGCCCGCTCCACTTTACCCTGCCTTAACAAATTATTACCTGTTACAACTTTCATCAAAACTATTTTGACCTGTTACATGACGAAACCATCTTGTCATCAAATATCAAACTTTCTGATGAAGCAAATTCTTTTGTAGGCCTTTCTGCTACCCATGATGGCAGAGCTTCCATTTCTTCCAATTCAGACAACAGCGATTATGGTCCAATAACAAAATCGATATCCTTCCACCATAATTTCACTGCTCGTGGTTGCTTCATGTCCAAACCTGTCCACCCTTTGTCACTCCAAGTTCAAACAAACACTCCAAGATCTCATGATCTCGTAGATTTTGAGTTTTCAGATGTTTCTGAACCAATGGAGCGTGGTTCTTTCAACAGATCCAGTGGTCACAAATGCAGCCTGTGTGAGCGGTTTCTTTCACAGAGATCGCCTTGGAGCTCCAGAAATGGAGATATGCCAGTCACAGGAGTTCTTTCATGTCGTCATGTCTTTCATGCTGATTGTTTGGACCAAACAACACCAAAAGCTCAAAAAGGGGACCCTCCGTGTCCCATCTGTTGCGCTAAATCTGAAGCTAAAAGCCCTCCTGATCAACGGGTTTCATCAAAGCTAAAAAACAAGTTCCCACGGTCCAGATCTGTTCGCGAGGATGGACCATCATCTAGACCATGGGGATGTGTTCAGGCGGGAAATTGTGTTGAAGGGGCACTGAGTGCACCACCTCGTAATGCTATGTTGCTGCTTAACCGAAACCGGATTAAAAAGAGTCTGTCCTTGAAGAAAAGTGGCTCTTGTTCATCACAATCTGTTGGTGGTTCTGATGGTGTCGGGTGTTCAAAGTCAGCATCAAGTTCAAGAAAGAAGTCATGAAGTGGTAAGTTTTATGTATATACTGTAAGCACACAATCAGTTGTGTGAAACTGGTGGTTTTTGATTATTAACTTATAGCAAGAGCCCTAAATTGCTCATATTGGGTGCAATTTTCCTTATATTATTGTAGTAATTGGTATGTAAACTATTCTATGTAGTTGTTGACTTTTGGTAGTCAATGTCCTGTAGGATGTATGTTTTGCTGTACTGTTGCAAACAACACTATATAACCAGAAATGCTAAACTCGCAAATTAGATATAAATATTTTCGTGGCATCGGAAATCATATAGTTTATGATTTTACTCTGAACTTATTGAACACTTCTATATTGATCATACTTTTATCTTGACATTTTTTTTCTCTTCATTTCAGTTCTCACAACTTCCAAAGGTGAGGGGACTATTTTTAAAAAAGTTACCAGTTAAAGACAGGCCATTAATAACTGTCCCAAACTTTAAATTTACAGTTACCATTTACCACAACATTCTGCATAAGACCATACACCAAAACTCCAATCAAACAGTTGATACCACATTCTACTTCAGAAAAGAAAAATGGAACCACCAAATGAAGTTGGTGTAAGAATCTACACCCCATCCCCACAAGCCTACCCACCACAACCGCCTCCTCTGCCGCCACCAGGCTTTAGCGCCTCGAGTGGGGCCCGAAGAAGGCGAGCAATATCAAACGGGGTCCAAAAAACGCTCTCCAAGACTTCAATGCTCGTAAACTTCCTCCCAACCGGAACCCTACTAACCTTTGAATTGGTGCTTCCTTCTGTCTATGGGAAAGGTGAATGCACAATGGTCACAACTCTCATGATAAATATTCTGCTCGGGATTTGCACGACTTCTTGTTTTTTCTTTCATTTTACTGACAGTTTTCGTGGCGCTGATGGAAAAACTTATTATGGATTTGCGAGCCCGTGGGGGCTTATAGTCTTTAAATCAGCCCCGCCGGGTATTGAAGTGCCTAAAGATGAAAGGTATAAACTTGGGTTAAGTGACTTTGTTCACGCGATGATGTCATCCATGGTTTTCTTAGCCATTGCATTTTCTGATCATCGGGTTACAAATTGTTTGTTTCCGAAGCACACGAAAGAAATGGATGAAGTTATGCAGAGTTTTCCGTTGATGGTCGGGATCGTGTGTAGTGGTTTGTTCTTAGTATTTCCAAATACTCGATATGGGATCGGATGTTTGTCTGCTTAAAATTATTGTTTATTTTTCATGATTTCTATTTTCTAGTAACAAATATATGTGTAACTTAATGCTATGACCACAACTGTTCGAAACCTTAATTGTATGCAGTGGTTTGTTTATGTGAAATTATATATATTATATTACTCTCATTCCTCGGCCAAAACACTGTCGTTTTGACACTGGGCTACACGAGTTTAATTTGGACTCTCACTTTGGGCCGGCCCAGTTTTTTTTTTTTTCTAAATTTTCTTTGGCACAAATTAGGGGTGGAAAAATATTACAAAAATTACCGATTTATTCAGATAAAAAAATACCCGCGGAGACATCTTCGATACCTAATAACTTTACAATAATTGACAGGGTCACAAACGTACAACTCTAGATTGCATTAACCGGTGCCATAGCCCATATAAAAAAAACTATTAAACATGAGAACGAAAAAATAAATTCGCAAAAAAAAATAATGACACCGAAAAAATAAAGTGCACAAAATATAATTAAAAAAAGCCATGCAGTAACCCGCGATTATCATTTAAAGCACACGTAATCTCATAAAATTATAATTAAAAAAAAACCCGTATAGCAAAAAAAAAACGGTTAAACATGAGGCCCAACACATAAGCGGATATAAGAAAAAAAACAAACTATTAAACATGAGACCAAAAACATAAATCCGCACAAAATCCAAAATAATAATAATAATAATGCCTCGCAACAACGCATTAAATTCGTAAGCACAAAGTAGGAGGAAAAAAATTATTACAAAATTACTGATTTATTCAGATAAAAAAATATCCGCGAAAAAACATGAGGCCCAACACATAAGCCCATATAAAAAAAAGAAACTATTAAACATGAGACCGAAAAAAAAATCGCGAAAAAAAAATTAAAACAAAATTTTAACGCCCCGCAACAACAGGCGGGACATAAACTCATATAAGGAAAAAAAACAAACTATTAAACATGAGACCAAAAAAATAAATCCGCAAAAAATACACTAAAAAAATGTCCTGCAGTAACGCGCGATTGTCATTTAAGGCACACGTAATCGCATAAAATTATATTAGAAAAAAAACCCCGTATAGCAAAAAAAAGAGACCCTTAAACATGCAGGCCAACACATAAGCCCGTATAAGAAAAAAAAAACTATTAAACATAAGACCAAAAAAATAAACCCGCACACAATTAAAAAAAAACTAATGCCCCGCAACAACGCGCGAAAAATTAACGCCCCGCGGTAACGCACGCGTAATCCTGCTTGTTATTATCATTAGTATGCAATTATACCTTATATATTAAAAGGTAAGATTATTCCCCCGAGGAGGTGTTTAATGCACTTATTACAAACCCGACCCGACCCACACGTATCCAATTATTCTATTCTATATAATTAATAATAAAACCCATCCAGCTAACACGTGTCGATCAATTCTTAACAATCTTAAAAGCTTGGAATACGTGGTCTTTCATCTTATATCCAAGTATCCAACACAGCCTTTGTCTTCTTCACCTTTCTCTCTCACACAAAAAAAAAAAAACACACACACACGCACCGAAAATCTCTGTCTTCTCTCTTGCTCAAACCTTATGAAAAATCCACCACAAAAAATTATCTGCTCAACAAGATGAGGAAAAAGATGGGGGATGAGTCTCACGTCCAAATGTTGCTTGCTAAACAAAATTGAAAAACACAAACAAAAGGTACCAAATTATTTACACAAATTTGACTCTAATTTCTTTAGTATTTAAAAATTAGTAAAACTTATACATATATAAAAATATTGCTTCATGTTGTAAATTTAGCATTGTTTGCTATTTAAGTTATGTAGAATTGGAGTTCTTTGTATTAGCCAATAAATAAATAACCTTAAATCCACAAACGTTTGGGTCAATTTTGTTTCATTCTTTTATTTTAAAATTGTGGTTTTGTCATAATTTAAAGGGTTTTGTTAATTCGGGTTTTTTCATAAATTTTGGTGGTTTAGTGAAGCTTGAAAATATTGGGTATATTGAAATTTAAGAAATTGGGCGAAACAATCTGCGTAAATGATATATGTCATCAGTATTGCAATGAGTGTGTACCTAACTTATTCATGATTAGGGTGTGTTTGGTTTAGCTCACTTAGCCGGCTTATGGCCTTATTTGATTTTGGAAAAGCCAAAAAGGTCACTTTTTAGAGCTTATGAGTTTGTCAACTTGAGCTAAGCTAACCATACACACCGTTTACGAATTGTTTTTTTAGTAGTTTGTATAGTTGGTTGCAATTTTATGTTGATTGCATATTTTATATATGTTTGATCGAAAAAATTCAATGTATCTGTCTATATAACAAACTGTTTTCATAAATATTAGTAGTCATGAAATGAGATAGTATTTTTTTCTCAGGTGCATTGATTTCGAAGTAGGAATAAAACGTACAATCCGTTTCAACTGCAGGCGATCTTATCACTTCTTTCATGCTTTACTTTCTGCTATTGTTGCTTATTTAGCCCAATTATGGTGTTAATTGACTTTAGAAAAAAACTTAGAAGCTCACTTTTTACACCCTTATTACCATAACCTTATTGGCGAAAAAGGTAGACCTTTATAAGTTTTTAACCGCTTTTGAGGGTATTTGTGTTTCCGGATGATTCTAGGAAGGATATTCAGTTGACTATCATTTTTAAAAATAAACATTTCTGGGAAAAAAATGGTATTTCAGAGGTTACAAGCATGTTAGTCAAAATGGTATTTCGAGGTTATTTGTGTTTCCGAACAATTCTAATTTACGAAATGCAATGAAAAGAAAAAAGTTGCATTTCAGAGATTTTGGGGAACATGGTTGGTTTTTCTTGGTAAATTTGTCAATTTTAAATGATATTTTCTGCCAACGTTATCATCGGTAGGAACTACGATGTTTATGTACATCATTGGTTCGATCAGTTTTAATATTAAATGAATCCAAGTACTAGCAGCTCTAAACATTAATTCACTTGCAGAGATCCAAGCACAAACAAGACGCGGCAATCTGAGATGACACAAACAAAAGCTCTGGCAACAGCAATAGAAGAGCTTCCACTGATAAAAATTTATTCTTTTTGGTTTCTTTACATTTTTAGGCAAGCAACTCATTAAAAGACGTTTATGTCCCATTCAATTTCAGTCGTTCTCGCAAAATTTAAATATGCTCAAAGCTCGAAAGTAAGATTCAGGGGGTGTTTGGATTAGCTTATTTTGTGGGCTTACGTGTTCATAGTAACTTTGAAAAGCTCATAAGTCCACTTTTTTCTAGCTTATGACTTATTTGAGTCCATAAGCTTAACTTAATAAGCTGGAAAAAGGGCGTATGAGCTCTTCCATGTTCGTATAAGCTCATAAGTATGCAAAATAATGATAGTATATGCTCTGCACATTAAACACCCCATATACTGCACATTTTGGTCATCGTGTGTGTTATAGCCTATATGATATGATCATAGAATCATACGTATATGAGATTTATCTTATAAGTAATGAATGACATTGGTGACTTTGCAGGGCCAATAAGCTATAGGTACGTCATCAAGCTCGGGATGAGCAGATACAAAAGCAGGTGCTCAAGGCGTCGGTTTTAATGATATCATTACTAACTACTTATGTATCAATGCATCCTTGCATAAAGAAGTATTAGCAGGTGCGCTCGACCTTTATCTAAAACTTTACATACCTTTGTCGTATCTACAGGTTATATACTGAAATGGATCGAGTCAGGTTTTATTATAACTACTCTCATTATTCGCTTCAAACGACGCCGTTTTACTTACGACCCATTTCCTTTTTCCAGCGGCCCAACTCTGATGAATGCATTGGAGAGGGATAGAATCAGTGAGTCGAGGCGCAGGTTACAGACGGGTAATAAGCAACATATGCCAACCCCTTCAAAGGTATCATTCGAAGATTATGTTGTTGTGACTTCTGTATACGAATTTGGCTAATGTAAAATTGGTCTTTCAGGCTGCAATAGGAACGGGTAAAACATCAGAAACTCCATAAAAAGGTATTTAAACTATGCAGCCACATAGTGTATACTCACATTTAGTAGAACTGCATAAACTATCAACACAACCTTAAAGCAGTTTTGAGTGTTTTAATAAATCCAAAATGCATGTGTTTCTTTGCTTATTTTAGGGTCAAATAAGCAGTCATTGTCTTGAACACAACCTGAGCCTTTTCAGCAATTACAACTATAAGAAACCTTTGAAAAAAAATTGTGTCTAATAGCAGTTTCATCCTATATGGTCACATTTAAAGCCATAGAAAATCAGAATTACCTTTTGCACACCCCTGGCTAGGGCGGTTCCAATTCTTTTAAGCTTCAAGGTTACAAAAGAAGTATGATTCAACAACTTACCTTTCTGACAAAAGGAGTAGTCATAAAGCAGCAAGCATAATTGACACAAAAAATGATCGTACTCTTTCTTTGATCTGTAAATATATTTATCAGGAAGTTTCTTTGAAAAAATTATCAAAGAGTATGTGCACAAACATGTCAACCTGCATTGGAACATAAAATCGTTTAATTCATATTTTTGTAAAGTAAGTATTAAATCTGCTTTGCTTTTCATGATAATAAGTTCATATTAAGTAATTTGAAACCGCTTTTCAATTTAAAAAAATATTAACCGTGAATGAACTTTCTTATATGCTAAGCCATATGTCATAACGTTATAACAAGATATATAATCAGAAATGTTTTTTTTATCTTTTTGGTTAGCAGGATGAGGGAGAGTATCATATGCTCATAGAATCACCGCCTTCATATGGTCACGGAAGAGATGGACTTGGTGGATGGTTCATCAGTCTAATAGGTGGATCACACCTTACTGATGCTCTCATTAGAGGTATATTTTCCACCACAGCCAAACATGATAAATATTGGAATTAGCCAACTGATGTTGCTGTAGACGTTTATATATATGATAATGCCAACTTATATAGAAACATGTGTAGTAGATGCTGATGCTTTCAAATTGTCATCTCAAGACCTTTTTGTGGCTTATTTTCAAACTTTTCGGCTTATATAAGTTCATTATGACGTACTAAACTTATATAAGCCGGAAAGTTTTAAGATAAGCCGCAAAAGGTGAGCTAATGAAACATAAGCCCACAACCAAATAAGCCATAAGCTTGCTATGTAAGCTGAAACAAACACCCCCGAACTTGAAGATGATTATTTGTTAGGTTCTCCTAATTTTTAAGCCACTTTTTTTAAGTTTTTAATAAATATTTTCCACATAGCTTCTTAGATATTGAAGATCTAGGTTCTTCGTTTCTTCGTGGTGTTTTTATGCACTTATTCGCCTGACTTTGTTTGTGGTTTGTTATTTTAGTTTAGGGGTGTTCGTGTTTGGGTTGGTTAAGTGTGTTTGATTTATACGCGAGGCAACTTTCTAATTTTTTTGGTTGTTGACAACTTTCTTAGGTACAGGACAATGGTACACAAGACAATTGCAACGAAGGATAACCACAACACACTAAAAGGAAAGCTGCGCAGACTGCACAATTGGTCACGGAAAGCTAGCAGGTTGTTTGCTTCAAAGTCTATGAACGTACCCTTTAGCCCATGTTTCTTTGCTCTTAATTATGTAAAATTTACATGTTCCTGTTAATATATGTATTGCATTAGGTACAAAATTTTTGTGAAGAATAACAACAACAAAGTCTTGAGGCCGATATTTTATTTTTCATTGTTGGTTGATATAAGGGTAGTGAAGATATTTTTCATGTATTGCATTGGGTACAAAAATTTTGTGAAGACTAACAACAAAAAAGTCTTGAGGCCGATATTTTATTCTTCATTGTTGTTTGATATAAGGGTAGTGAAGATGTTCATCGATCAAACTAAGCCCGCGAAAAAGCAATGACTTACTGTTTGGGTCAAATGTGCTTCTTCCATTATTATAAGTATGTAAATGTTGACTATCCCGCAGCGGAGCGCGGGTTTACCAACTTGTTATATTTAAGGATAGTATAGATAAAACATTTATAATAGGAGTACGTCATTGACATGCTTGGAGTATGCATGGCGCGTATTATGTGTAGGGAAACGGTTACACTTTTATCAAAAATTCAGATTATAATCTATATAATAAACATTAAATAAATAACAGAAAAATAAATATAGACAAATTAAATAAAACAATAAAATAACAAAAAGACTTACTAGATCACCAGTAAGGAAACACTGATACGACCTTGTTAGGGGTTGTATCGGATAGTAGCACCACTTCAAGCGTGTGCAAGCTCCTTAAGAAGATAGAGATAATGACCAGAGATATTTTGATCTTTTTACTTGATTGATTGATTCATCGATTACATTATGAAACCTTAAATAGACACTTATAAGATAATCTCATATAAACACAATACTTATCATAACATGACTTTAACACATATCCTAACACGACTCCAACACATATCCTAAACATAATAAACTATGATACTTATCCTAACCATGGGCGTATCACTCCCCACTCCTTCAAAATCCACCTTGTCCTCAAGGTGATGTCTAATTTTTTTTTATTATGGGATCCTAAATTGTTATACCCCGATCGCTGCCAAATGTTGCCAGGATATTTGGTTCTCTTTCCTTTTCAGCATCTCTCTCCACCTTCCTATCTTCCGATTCATTATACTTATCCTTATAATTTCCCAAATTTTAAGCTCATAAACTCTTGTATTGTTGCATCAACCATATTCCTTTTTGAACTCTTGGAGGTCGGGATGGACACCACCTCACCTTCCGGTACCCGCATTTGGTTCGAGCCAAAAATTATGGGGCCTACTATCCAGAGCTAAGAACATCCCGATGATACCAATTTTTTTTCACATAGTTGGTGTGCTCCGCGGATTTTGTATCCAACCCAAAAAGGTGAGTGAGAAACCATTATGTTGTCCACTATTCCTTCGCAGGTGTTCTCGGACTGATGTTTCTGTTGGGATCATCACACCATTGGCCTGTCCAATAAAGTGTTGGCGAAAATTAATGGTTTGGCGTCATCTTTTTCTTCAGAAATTTTATTTTGGTTATCTTGGTTTTCTTGGTGCTCGTGTTTACCAAAAGAAGCTAATCCGGTTCCTACTTTGTTTTGACAGCTTCTACTTTTTAGGCTTATGGGAATCGTTTCCTCAAGTATCTTGAAACTGGTGGGGGATTCATACCTTTGTGTTTAGGGCGTGTGGTTTTGGCAATAATGGCAGTTGTGGTTTGTGGGGGATCCGACTGGGGCTCTTCAACGGGCCTCGGAGATAATCTGCCTAAGAGAGGCTTCTCTAGAGTTGAGGCCTACGCCCTTAAAAATTGTTTTGAAAAGCCACTTTAATTCCGGAGGATATAGATTGTTTTCAATAAGAGATTCAGAGATCCCCGTTACTCGATTTATAAGCATCTCAAACTCATTCTAGTATTCGGCCATCGTACCCATTTGCAAGAGCTTAGATAGTGTGTATTTCGCGTTTCTGATGTCTGCACCGATGTTTTTACTACAACGGTTATGACAATATGATATACTCAGTTATTTCACGAAACGCGAATTAATATCTGTAAAGAAACAGTAAAAAAGAAGATTGTTGATATGTAAACAATAACTTTCTGGTGAATAGTGATCGATGAACAGTACTCAATGAATAGTATTTGTGAACAATAATTTTTTTATTAGAACCCTAATTCAGTAGCCCTCTCTACGAGGTCTCTCAATGAAAGCACCAATTGATACGACCTTGTTATGGGTTGTATCGGATAGTAGCACAACTTTTAACGTGTGCGAGCTCCATAAGAATATAGAGAAGAAGACTAGAGAATTTACTTAACAAAACTTGATTGATTGATTAGATTATAAAACCTTAAATAGACACATAAGAGATAATCTTATATAAACACAGTACTTATCCTAGTATGACTTTAACACATATCCTAACACGACTCCAACACATATCCTAAACATAATAAACTACGATAGTTATTCTAACCATGGGCGTATCAGACAAGGCTCGACCTTTATGAACCTAAATTGATTTTAAGTCGGTTTGGGTCTATTTTATACCTTGTTCACTTTTTGTTGGTGCTAATCTGTTTAAAAACCTTTGTTAGGGTTTCATTCTTGCCAATGTATTCGTTTTGTTGGTGCTTATTATGCATATGTGTTGGGATTTTTTTGTTGGTTTTGATTAGGGGTTCGTTCTTAATTGTTTTTTTATGCTTGCACGTTTGGGCTTGCGTTGCTAGGTTTTTTCATCTAGGTTGTAGTATTGATGTGGAAAAGGGTTTCTTTAGTCCAAAAGGGAGATGGAGAAGGAATTGAGTTAAGGAGAAGCAAAGTTTATTGGGTGATATTTACTGAGGTAGTTACTCATGTGCCGCCCAATGCGACGTTGGGTAATAATTTTGCTGTTAGAAATCCTAATGTTGTGACAAGTTTGGGAGAGAACTCATAATCAGAATAACAAACTGATTTAAATGTGTTGGATTCTGCTAGTAGGAATCTTAGTGACGTCAGGGCTTGGGAATTCAAATAAGGCATCGTTGAATTTAGATTCTACACCAATTGCTCCTGTATCATATTTAAAGCTCCTAAATTGTGAACCAAGCATGAAATCCGTAAACTTTTGTATATTACTTGCACCAGGTGGTATTAGGTGGATCTAGCTATATCTATGGAGTCGGAGGTGTATGCATGCATAACTGGCTAGTATTCATGTATGGTTTCTTTTGGGTAAAAGTCTGGCTTATCCGGTTGTTGAGAAGAACACTTAGAGTAAATCTGGCCTTGTTAAATCGATGATGACCACCAAAGGTATGTTTTTCTTCAAGTTCAATTCTAAAGACGGGGTGAATGTTATGATTGAGAATGGTTCGTAGTTAATTCGTAGTGTGCCACTAATTCTGAAAAAGTGGACACCCGGTGCAAACATTATAAAGGAGGATGTGTGTAATATCTCAATTTGGGTGAAGTTTCATGATATACATATTACCGCGTTTACGGAAGATGGTTTGAGTGCTATTGCAACCAAACTCGACACACCTCTAATGCTAGATTCTTATACGTCTACTATGTGCACAGAGTCTTTGGGTAGGTCAAGTTATGCGAGAGCCATTGTTGAGTTATGAGCTGATACAGAGTTGAAAGACACCCTCGTGGTTGTTATTCCTAAATTCATGGGTGAGGGTTATACTATAAGCATTATTCGTGTTGAGTACAAGTGAACACCTTCAAAATGCTCAAGTTGCAAGGTTTTTGGTCACGTCATGGATGAATGTCCTGAGGAAATCGTCTCAAGTGTGTTGAAGAATTTGAAGGCCCATACAAGCTATTAGAGGAGTTCAGGTTGGTTCGAAGTTGGGCTCTAAAGTTTAGTTTAAGCCGACTAAACAAGTTTATCGTCTCTAAAAAGAATGGTGCTAGCTCAAAATGGTAAAAAGAAGAAAGTTGGATTAACTAGAAAAGAGGCAGGTACTTCTAACCCGGTTGATGTGCTTAATACGGTTTAATACAATGATGTGTTGGGTACGAATGGGGGGGGATCCTAAATTGTTATACCCCGATCGCTGCCAAATGTTGCCAGGATATTTGGTTCTCTTTCCTTTTCAGCATCTCTCTCCACCTTCCTATCTTCCGATTCATTATCTAACTCCTTCTAATTTTTCGAACTTTTCTGCTCCACAACTCTTGACAATACATCAACCATATCTCCTTCTTGAAACTCCTCCGGAAGGCCGGACACCACCTCACTTCCGGTAACCGCATTTGGTTGAGCAAAATTATGGGCGCCCCCACCATCTATGAGCCCGAGAACATCCCCGATACCATTTTTTCCCCATAGTTGGAGAGATCATGGACTTCCATATCCAACCAAAAAAGTAAGTGTAGAACCATTACCGTTGTTCACTACTTCCTTCGCAGGTGTCTCTGACCTGAAGTTTCTGAATCATCACCACCATTGCTGCCAAAAGTGTTGGCGAAAATTGGTGGTTTGGCGCCATCTTATTCTTCAGAAATTTCATTCAGGTTATCTTGGTTTTCTTGATGCTCGTGTTCTTAAGAGGTAGCAACCCTACTTGTTTTGAAAGCTTCTACCTTGTTCGGCTTATGGCGAATCATTTACTCAAGATCTTGAACCTGTACCCCTGTGTTTAGGTCGTTTGGTTTGGCGATGGCTGTGGTGGACCGCTTGTCCTCAAAACGGGCCTCGATGATACAGGTTAAGGGGAAGGCTTTTGCTAATGTTGTAGGCCTTGCCCTCAACAATTATATTTGTAATGCCACTTTAAGTCCGGAGATATAAAACGATTTAAGTAAAGATTCAGAGATCACCGTTACTCGATTTATAAGCATATCAAACTCATTCTGGTATTCGGCCACCGTACCCATTTGCAAGAGCTTAGATAGTACGTTTTCACGCCCGATCACTGCCGCCCGACGATGCCATCTTGACAGTATATCGTCGACACGATGATTAGTGATCGGTATTGATCCAGTACCTCAGTGAAATAATGATCGATGAAAGTACTTTTTGTGGATTGGAACCCTAATTGCGGTTTTAGGCCCTATCAACAAGGATTCTCAATGAAGCACTATATGTTACGACCTTGTTAGGGGGTTGTAGCGGTTAGTAGCACACCTTTAGCGTGTGCATAGCTACTTAAGAGATTAAAGTGAATGATACTGAGATATTTTTGATCTTATACATTGATTGATTGAATTCATTGATTACATTATGAACCTGTAAATAGAACACTTATGAGATAATTCTCATATAAACACAATTCTTTAGCAATATCAAGACTATAAAAAAACGGGGGGCACCCATATCCTAACACGGGACTCCTACACAAATCCTTAAAAATAATTAATACTATGAATAGTTATTCTAACAGGAGCGTATCAAACACTCATAGTGTCGCTTAACACTAATAGAGCTGGAAACACAAAACACGGGAAAGAATGTAGAGGCTGGGATGCTCACAGGTTTCCTTAAGTCAGATTTTTCTCTCAAGGGGTGCGTGAGAAATCATAAAACGTCTATCTCAGGTATACACAAGGATAACTCAGTTAGTACAAACAGGTTATCAAGGTGAACAATTCGTGCTCCCCTCTATTACGAAACGGATTCACACAAGAATCGAATATGAATGTTAAAAAAACGGAGTGGAGTGTTGTTTATGTTTCTTAGTGTGTGTCGGACATCTTGTAGAAAAGCTGTTTCTCATTTTATAGGCAAGAAATGAAAGAACAAATGATCAATTAATAAACAAAATTACTTCTTACTAATGGCTCATGAATACTAAAAGTTAATTCAGACGTTAATTGTTGATCTAATACATTAACCTTGGTATAAAACTCCTTTTGTATGTTTGATGACCATTATTGTATTCAAAATCATTATTTGATAAACTTTTCTAACTCAATCCACCACATGAAGGAAATTGATAAAGGAAAAACAAATTCAAGCGAATCGATGTTGTATAGAGTGTTGCCAAGGGGATAATTTGCATAGATAGGTAGTGTTCAATTGAACCTTCTTTGTGAATAGTACTTAGCTTCCTAGCAGCCAGTAGAGCTTGTTGTTCTTTAAATCTGTTTGATGTTTGTGTAGATGACAATATAGATTCTCATTATATATCTCTCTTGAACTTGTTTTGGTTCTCATAGTTATGTTTGTTATGGTCATGTATATTAGCCTGATTTTGCGAGAGCTCTTATGTCGGAACCAATTTAATCTCTTCACTTCATACGTTGTTACATGGATTATACAAGAAAATAAGAAGAAAATAGGAAGAAGTTTAGATAAGAGTTTAGTGAGAGAAAGTAGTGAGAGAAACTTGGGATGTGTAGGTTGACAGTGCAAGAAAAAAGTTTGACAATATGAACAACCACCTCTATTCCTTGGAGAGGTGTTTTAGTCTGTAAGACAAGGACTTAATTACCTTTGGTATTATCTACAGGCCGGGCTAGGATACTGGGCTTGGCCCGATACATGTCCGATGTGACCTCGATTATTTACAATAAACAAGCCCATTTACCCGTTCTAGCCTATTACAACGTTACATAATTAAATAACTGAGACTTAATATTTTTAATGAATGAACTTCCATGTTTGACTCAGTATTTGAGGCTAACAATCTCCCCCGAAGTGAGTTCATTGTAGCACTCCTTTGTGAGATCAATGAGATTGCTTTTTTGTCGTTATAGCTATTGTGATCTTTGTCACGGTCTACGTTGGTAGGCTTGTTCCTTTCATGCTTTGGATCGTGATATGGAGCCTTTGTCTATCTGCCTTTTTTGACTTGCGTCGTTCTGTCGTTGTTTGGGCTTACTTTTTTCGTTAGTTTTTTTTTTTTTTTTTTTTTTCTTTATTTTTTTTTTTTATTCGTTGATGACTTTAAATCTGTTCCGTTAGTTCATCTGGCCGCCTTCGATCTGGTATATTGAACAACATGCGATTCTGGCTTTTCTTAAAAAACTTGTTTACATTATCCCTTGATAGACTTGAAATATGAAGGAAGTTTCTTTTATATCAAGATAGTTTGCGGAAGTCGTGGTCTGTAAAGTGCTTATAGATTTCATGATTTTTGAATCTTGATGCTCTATAGGATGTTTGTGGGCATGAGCATGTGGTAAGGATCCAACTTCAGCTGGAAATGGTGATACCGCCACCACCGATATTATAACCTGAAGTTTACGTTAGTGTTCCATGATCCTAAGTATTATAAAAAAAATGTGTTATGAAGTGATTGAAATATGGAAAGTTGTGAAAAAAAAATATATATATTGAAAATGGAAAAACGAGGCGTTTCTTAACTATTGATTTCTTAATTCCTTTAGATGAGCACTTTGCTACTTTTCAAGGTGATTAGTTTGAGGGGATTGGAATTTCTAGTTTTAAGCGCGTATTTATTACATTGCGTGAGGACACGGCAATACTTTAGTATGGGGGAATTTGGTATTCGCTAATTTATACATATCTTTTACCTTGTAAAACGAACCCAAAAGACCAAAAACATATTAAAAATGGCAAATATATGCTTGTTTTTGTGTTTGTATATGTGCAGGTACGGATATCAAGAAAAGGACAAAAATAAAGACAAAACCGGACAAAACCGAGCACGGGATTTGAAAGAGCGCAAGAAAACGAGTCCAAGGGTGCCTTCGGATCTTATCGGGCCAACCCATTATTATTTAAACCCAATAAGTAAAATGATGCTCAAAATCAATATGAAGAAAAATAAAATCTATCACGTGCCCCTTAAATAATTACAAAGACATCATGTGCTTTCACACTAGTTTCTTTCTGCCCTATCCATGTTTGACACATGGCGGGACATGATAAAAATTTCATCTCAATTCAAATTGTTGCTGCCAATTGATGCATAAGATAAAGAATGAAGAAGAAATCACACGTGCCATGGAAATAAATGAAATAAACGTCACGTGAGATACCACTAATTTTGGGAGAGCAAGTAAAAATGCTACACGTGGAGGAGCCAATTGATACAATTCTAAACTCATTGTAATATTGTTACAAGTAATCTACGGATGAAAATGTTGCGTTAGAACGAAGCCAACATAAATGGACACGTGGAGCAAGGCAATCGGCTGGATCAACTTCTGAAAAAATGCAATCCGTGTGACACGAAAGAATGAGCAATGATTGGCCAATTATTCTCTCAATGATTGGGTCCAAAATTACAACATCAACCCTTCTCACCCATATAAATTGTAACCACTCCCCTCATTTTTCCCCATCTAGTTAGTTAGTTATTTTTTATTTTTTTTAGTGTAGTTTATATATTTTTTCAAATATGTAATAGCTTAATTTTCTTTTCTTGCTTATTGTACCTTTATTGTTTCAAGAACTTAATACATTGATGTAATAAAAATAGTTTTAAGCTTGTTGATGATCTAGTTTTGTTTATTGTGCAATAAATGTCTCGTTTCCATTTTCTTTTTTGGTTGGCTTATCATCGAGCTTATATTGTTTGGATCATCCGTCCGTGAGTTTTTTTTTGCTTATTTTGTTTCATGAGATAAGTAGTTAATATGCTATAAGTGCTTTTAGATTTCTAATTTTTGATTTGGTTTGCTTATTCGATATGTCTAGTGCTTAATTTGTTTAGAATTTAGCTTATTAAAAAGTTATAGATTAAATCTCGTGTGGATCGTGGTACGTTTCATTGGCTTAGTTAAATAGTTAAGTTCTAATAGTTATAGCTCGTTCTTGTTAATCATCTGTTTTTTTTCTTTAACAGTTTAATTATGTTGTGTGTTTTTGGTACCGGTCAACTCATGAGGCGCGGAGCTTAAGGGTTTATTTAGCTAGACCGACTTTGATTAGTTGTTTTAGTTAAATAAACCGAGTGGTATTTCGTTAAATTGCGGTCTCGCAATTTCTGGGTTCGATTTTTATTGTGTGTAGCGAGGGATTCCACTTTCATTCCAATTAATTAGTGTAGTTGTGTAGATGTTTTATTGGTTTATTATTTTATGTTTTGCCTAGTTTGATTTATGGGCATGCTGGTATCTGTGTAGCTTTATTTTTAAAATGTTTAGGTTTTTTTTATTTATTTCATTATGAGAAATGAGTAGATTTTAGGTAGTGCTTGTTAAGTGATTAGTGATTTGGAATTTAGGTGCGGGTTTAAAAAAATGTTTTAAAATATTTAGTCATAAGTTTTGTCTTTTCGATTTACATTCCGTCATTTATTTTTAATGCAATTTAATTTCTTGTCATTTATTTTTAAGCATTTCATTTTACTTGTCATTTTAATTCGTTAAACTTAAGCTCGCACTTAATGAACATTTCACGTCACTTAGCAAGCATTATTTTAGTTTAATTTTCTTAGATCAATTTTAGTATAATCTTGTAGATTCAAAACTTAGAATTAATATTAGTTTAATTTTTAGTATAAAAATAGTTTAAAACCAAAAGTTTAGTTTCCCTTTTATATGCTTTCCTTTTTAGTAGATTTAGATAACCAAACCAAAGACTTTTATGCTATTCAAGCTCGAATTAAAACTTGAACGTAGATTTCCATTCACCTCTCGTCGAGGAAACGACCCGGAAGGTTTTTGAGATATCGCTTTGGTTAAAAGTGAGTTTCTAGAACCCGACGGAAATACTATACTATACTATAATTGTTTCTATCCTTATTATTACTTATATTATATATTATATATATATATTATACGTATTGATTTGGACGGATCAACCGTCAATTCATTTACTGGAACAATTTTGATTCACATAGAATCGCACCATCGTTTTTTTCCAGTTGACACAAGTTTGATTCATAAAGAATCTCGCAAGTCACCTACCAAGAGCTTGTTTGATGTTGGCTCAAGCAGGATTTCCATCTTTACTGTGATTACTTTGGTATCACTCGGATGTTCTGGCAAAATCACAAGGATAATGAGTAGGACTCTTATTAACAGCTTGTGAACTTGATGATGTTCAAAAAGTGTTTTTAATGGAATGTGTCCTAATGAGATTTATTTTATTGATCTCTTGGCTCTAGACTCGATTTATGCATTTTGGTTTTAGTAATCGAAGGCTTGGAGCATACTGCCACCAATTCAATATCAAGCTAAGCCGGAGTGAGAAAGTCAATAAAAATTCTTGTGTACTCCGTGACAAATGAGACAAGTTTCTTTAAGAGAAACCCGAATGGATGGGAAGGTTGTGCATTGCACTCAGCTAGTCCAATGTCGTCCTTCCATATCAGAATTCATCTAATGTAGAAAACCGATAGATTATGTATAACCCGGTTTGTGCCTAGGAGTAGGGAGGGCTTCTTCCTTTAGACCCTTTATATCCTTAATTTTCTTATCATTCTTTAACCCCTTCAATGCTTACCAAGACGTCATTACTAACACCTTGTTGTGATTGTTCCAGTGTTAGCTCAATCTTAGTCGGTATTATTCCCTTATACTTATTCATCTCCAATCATACCTAAGGACTGCTATTTCTAACTATGGAGTGTCCTTAGGTAGATTCTCCGATTTTGGTTGGATCTTAGGACTAATACCTAACCTAACCACCTTATGAATTCAGAATCATCGTGAAATTAAGATGTTGTTGGGTATGAGATCGTAACCATAAAACCCTTTTTTTCGAAGAGTATCAAGCACTTTGAGTCGATTAGATCACTTATTATTTTCAAGATCACATTTTAATTACATTTCTCCCCTTATTTTAAATGCTAATTCACTTAGTTTTTGAAATACTTTGTGATTAAAATTTGTCATGAAAATTCCGTGGAGAAAACATCATAGCATGAATTATATGGAACATTAACTTGCTCCCCTCAATTTTACATATGATTGACACCAAAAAAATGATACCAAGTTGTAAAATGAATATAAAATTGAGGGTTAGCATTGTTGAGCACACAATTTTAAAAGATTATGAATTGTCACCCATTAAGAAGAAGGTTCATTGAAAAAATTATGCTCAACCACTTAATCATCTTATAACATACAATCTATTTAGTAGTCATCATTATTACTGAGTTGTTATTAAGATTAGTGTAAATGTTTTGAATACCAAAAGAATTTAAGAATAGTATCCAAAAACATTAAAGCATTTGTTTTTCGAAAAACTTCCCCTCAAACATTGTCTCATTTTAAGAATGACGCTAATTGTAGAAGAATTGTCTTGTAAAACTTTATGAGGAATGGAGTGTTAAACATACAATTTTGAAAGATTATGAATCGTCAGCGAGAAATTCTTGAAAAATTGTGTTCAACTTTTTAAAAAACCAAATGTTAGAAGACTTCTCTTCTAACGCTAAGGATAAGCGCACTTATGCGTACACTTTCCTTTGTCGTTTGGGTCCGAGTTGCAATCTGAGAGCAATTACAAGTCATCAAGAAAATTAGAAATGACATGTTTTGAAAGCATTTTAAACTCCTGTTCGAACTTCATTTACACGCCCGTGTCAATGTTAATCAACATTTCTAGATACGTAAATGTTATCGATTCCAAGAGACATGTCGAGAAGAATATTTTTGTGAAACATTTTCTGATTTTTTGATATTGTATTATTCTTTTTGAAATTTTATATTTTTGTATTTTTTTTGAAATTTTATATTTTTGTATTATTTTCTTTTTTTCATAAATATGTACATGTCGATGTTTGATGGAATATCAAGCAGATTCATTTGTCAGAACCTCCAGTTCTGCTGGAGTTAAACATCTCATACCAATTCGTCTGACAAGATACTGAAACCTATCTTCGAGTAAGGCTTTAGTAAACATATCAGCTAATTGGGTAATCATGTTCGACAAAGTAGTGGTTGTGGGCAATTCAATTATACAATTTTCAACCTGTTCCTTGATGAAATGATATCGAGTATGGATGTGCTTGGTACGGGAGTGCTGCACGGGGTTGCACGAGATTGCTATGGCTGACTGAGAATCGCAGTACAACGGTATTTTGTTATAGTTGAAGCCATAATCTTTAAGTAGTGTCCTCATCCACATTACTTGAGCACAACTTGCAGATAACAGCACATACTCAGCCTCTGCTGATGACATTGCAGTACAATCCTGCTTCTTTGACATCCAACTGACTAACTTATCACCTAGGAACTGTATTCCTCCAGAAGTGCTTTTGCGAGTATCAATGCATCTGGCATGGTCGGCATCTGAAAATTGGTCAGTTCGAAGCTAGAACCCTTTGGATACCAGAGATCTCCCTGATTAATGGTACCCCCTTAAGTATCGAAAAGAATCCTTTTTTGACCTCTTTTGAGTGTTTTTAGTCGGACTTTTGTTGATATCTTGCAACAATAACATACTGCTTGACCTATGTTTGGTCTTACTAGATGTCAGAATACATGAGTGACCCCGCCGATTTTACTACGGTAAGTCCCATTTTGGTCTATTGGCTTCATCACCACTCAAGTCTGCATCTAATTTAAGTTTCGTAGCCATTGGTGTACCAATGCTTTGTCCTTTTTCCATACCATGTTTTTAAGTATTTCTAAAGCGTACTTGGCCTAATTGATAAAGATACCGCATGGGGATTGGTGGATCTGAAGTTCTAAAAAGAATTTCATTTCCCCCATTAAGAACATCTCAAATCGACTATGCATTAATTTTTCAAATCGTTTAGAAAATTTAGGGTTTGTTGACCCGAAAATAATTTCATCAACGTAAATTTGCACAAGTAGAATGTCCTCCCCATATCTTATCATAAATAGGGTCGGGTCAATGGTACCTTTAGTAAAACCTTTGGATATCAGGAAATTTGAGAGTTCATCATACCAGGCTTTTGGAGCTTATTTTAATCCATATAAAGCTTTCCTTAGAAGGTAAAACTTTTCTGGATGATCAGGATCAACGAACCCGTCTGGTTGTGTAACATAAACCTCCTCCTTCAGTGGACCATTAAGAAATGCCGTTTTCACGTCCAACTGATAAATTAGAAAAGACTTGTGTGCAGCATATGCGACAAAATCCGAACAGCTTCCAAGTGAGAAACCAGAGCAAATGAATCTTCAAAATCAATACCCTCTTCCTGAGCATAACCTTTAGCTACAAGTCGTGCTTTATTGCGAATTACAGTTTGGTCTTTATCCTTTTTGTTTTTTCATAACCACTTTAGCTTGATTATGTTTTTGCCAAAGGGTTTGTCAACAAGTTCCCAGACTTGGAGTCTGTCAAACTGATGAAGCTCTTCCTGCATTGCTTCTATCCATGCAGAATCAGCCATTGCCTCCTTAATGGTTTTCGGTTCAACAATACTCACGGTGAGTGCGAACATACACATTTCTGGATCAGTTGCAAGTTATCTTCTTGTTTGCAATGGCTTGGATGGATTTCCACAAACTTGAGTTAACGAGTGATCTTTTGTCCATCAGTATTCAGAATCTTGAGGTTGATTAAAGGTATGCATATTTGAAGTACCAATATTGCGTGAGGAAGACTCAACAACTTCTTGTACCGGTGTGCAGAAAGGATTGGTAAATTCATGTTCTGTATCGTCTGCTTCATTATCGTTATTTTCCTCAGCATGAGCATTTGTAGGAGTTGATGATTCTGATGTAGGGTGAATATTCATTGAAGGTAGTGTGTCTTGTTGAGTAGAATTGTCGGTGGGAAAAGAAGACTTGTTGACACGTAAAGTACTCGTATTGAAAAATTTATCGTACAAAGGACCGAAAAGAAGATCCAACTCTTGTTGTGATGGAACTGTTGTATCTGCTGAAGGATAAACATTTTGTAGTTGAGGGACGGGGTCAGAGTTGTCATAATCTGACGCCTTTTGTCGTTGTGGAACGAGGCTTGAAGTGTCATTAGCAATAGACGTCTCAAACATCTCTTTGATCTTATCAAATATGAGATGTATGGATTCAACTATTAATCTTGTTCTCTTGTTGTAAACTCTATATCCCTTTGACTGAGTGGAGTATCCCACCAGAATGCACGGATCCCTTTTTTCTTTCATTTTATATAAATTTTCACCATCTCTGGTTAGGTAACAAATGCAACTAAAGATGTGAATTCTTTCATCTTATCTAAATTTTCACCATCCCTAGTTAGGTAACAAGTGCAATCAAAAATGTAAAGGTGTTTAATTGAAGGTTTCCTGTCATTGATGATGTGATATGCCGTTTTCTCATGTGTCGGGATGATGATAGATCTGTTTTGAGTATAGCATGCGGTTGCAATTGCTTCAGCCCAAAAGAATAAAGGAAGTTTAGAAGCTGAAAGCATCGTTCGAGCAGCCTCAACGAGAGTACGGTTTCGTCTTTCGACAACGCCGTTCTGTTCAGGTGTTCGAGGAGTGGAAGTTTGATGCTCAATTCCTTCTTCTTTGAAAAATGCATGGAGTGTCTTGTTTAAGAACTCAGTGCCTCTGTCAGTTCGAACAGAAATTACTGGGGCTTGAAGATTTCTTTGGATCATCGTGAGAAAATCTTTTAAAACTTCTGGTGTTTCATCCTTGGAACGTAGAAAGAGAGTCCAAGTATATCTTGAGTAGTCGTCTACAATTACCAGAATATATTTCTTCCCATTTATGCTAGCAACCCGCATTGGACCACATAAGTCCATATGAAGCAAATTTAACCGGCCTTTTAAACTTGGAACAGTCTTTGTCTTGAATGAACTCCTTTTTGCTTTACTCACTTCACAAGAGGAACATAGTTGATCCTTGACGTATTTCAACTTTGGTAAACCAATCACGACATCTTTCTTTGAAAGCAAGTTGATGTAATCGAAGTTAAGATGAGAAAGTCTTCGATGCCATAACCATGCTTGAGTTGGTGAGGCTTTAGCCATGAGACAGATTGGAGTTGATGAAGTTGTTTCTTGAAGAGAAATTGTATAGAGATCAGATCCACGATTACCGGTGAGTAAATCGTTTCCTTGAAGATCTCTAACGAAACACGTAGATTTTCGAAAAGCAACCTCCAAATCCGCATCACAACATTGACCAACGGAGAAGAGATTGTGCTTGAGGCCTTCGACGTAATAAACCCTGTTGATCGTGATATTTCCTTGAACCAAATATCCATAACCAAGAATTGGAGCAAATTGATCATTGCCAAAATGAACAGTACGCATATATTTTTCAACGAAATAGCACAGAATCGATATATTTCCCGTCATGTGCTTTGTGCATCCCGAGTCAACAATGAATAGGATGAGTTGTACAATCTGCAAGAGAATTAGAGGACGATGGAATACATGACAAATTGGATCCTAAAGTGTTTGTGAGTTTCAAGACATTAGTTATCCTAGATGCATTATCTATGGCAAAACTAACTCTCTTTTTCACAGTTTCATTCTTAACTTTAGGCACCCATTTCATTTTTTTCTTAGAAACCCATTTATATCCTGATGGGCATTGTTGTTCTATCCACCATTTCCATGCCTTAATAGTTTTCTCATATAGCATCCTATAGTAACTCTTGGAAGTCTGGACAGTGGATTCTGATGCAACTATTTTCTTACGGTGTGTTGCAATAGATTTGTTCGCTTAACTTTTAGGTTTTCTAGTACTAATAGGCACTACTTTAGGCTTCTTAGTTCTAGCATTCACGTCATTCAAATATTTAGAAACACAAGCATCATGATTTGAATTAAACACACATTTTCCACAAGTACCACAAACAGCATTAACATTCGAAGTTCTGGATTTTAAACTGTCATTACACGCAGTTACAGACTTTGATTGATTAGAAATACTAGAAATACTATGGTGGTCTTCTACTTCAGTCTTTTTTAACTTCACTTGACTAGTGTTTGGCACGACCTTATCTTTCATTTGAGTGCTCTTAAGCTGTGGTCTGCTAACATTAGTTCTGTGATTTACTCCTGTAGATGTAGACACGCGAGGATTAGTATTCCTAGAGGTCTGAGGCAACTGTGGTGCTCTAGTTTGTGTTCTAAAATTCAATTCGATACATGCCTGGTTTAATCACATTTGTGTTTCTGACAGCTTTGTGTGATGTTGAGACAAATTCTATAAGTGTCTGGTTTTTTATTGAATAAACCTCTTGACTCATTAGTTTTTGGAACAGAATTTTTTATTGAAAAATTTTTCCTCTCAGTGAGTTGAAACAGGAGTTCTGTTTTCATAAAACTGATGGTTTGGAATCCTTTGAGCATTAGGTTGACGAACAACAAATGGTTTATCAAACTTAGTTTCCACATATTTTCCTTTGCATTTTTCAATGAATTTCTTTAACTCAAATATTGAAATGTTCTTGTCTTGCAGTTGAGCTTTCAAATCTTGTATTTTAAGATATTGTTCACGTTATTTTTTAAATACATTTGACGCTGTTACTTTGCAAATTGTGTCATTTTTTATTTGTTCTTGACATTGTTGTAAAGCGACAGTTTCTAAGAGAATCGAGTTATTTTTCTAATTTAGCAAAAACTTCGTTTTAAAAGCTCAGTGTTAAAACTCTTTACAAAGAAGATTCAGTTTGTTTCGAAGCTTTTGTGCAAGACAATCACATTCTTTGACTTTATGAAGATATAAGCATTTGCAATTCAGTTGTGCGCATTCTAATTCAGATCACGAATGTAAATAAGATACAATAACATAATTAGGACACACATTCTTGCAAGAGCATATCATACATGTTTGAAAATTCTACTTTATCAGATTCAAGTTCGTCTACTTCTTTTTCAAGTGATTCAACGTACTTTAAATCAGCATGCATTTCTTGCTTAAGTTCATGAACAAATGCGAAACTATCATTTTGTGTCTTAAGGGCAAGAGGCATCAAACATGTCTTAATTAGGATTTCCATATCATGAGCAGGTGGGGGCACGAAAATGATCTTTTGAATGTTTCACCCAAGCTTGATCGACAAGTTCTCTAAGATGATTTATGCTGTTTGTCGTAAAATTATATGCTTGTCTACTTTTGCTTATTGACTTGGAAACAGGTAAGAAATCAATGTTTTTGAAAATATTTGGTTTGGTTTTCACAAAAGATTTTCTTCACATTTTCTTCCTTACTTCATTTGCGTGTGCCAACTGTATTTGATATTCTTGGGTCGGGGGCTTAAAGATTTCATAAATACTATTTAACTTTGTGTAATCATAGGGTTTCACTAAGTCTTTATTCAATTTTTCTTGACTCTCTGTTTCAAGAGTCAGTGTCTCTTCCCTATCCAGGATGAGTCTGTTTGCAGGATCAGATTGGTCATGTGGGATCTCATACAAACATGGTATCTCAGATTGAGCCTTTTTTAGGCACATTAGATTAGCAAAGGTAGGTCTTCCATTAAATGTAGGGCATTTGGGTGCTAACATATGAGTGGTCTAGATTGATTGACTCCGTTTGTAAACAATTTCATTCAAAAACTTTAATTGCTTTTCCATTAAAATCATTTTATCAATATCTTTTTCTTCCTTAAGTTTCAAATCCGTTATTACCTTTGTTTTATCCTTGACAAGACCTTCGTAATGTGCCTTTGTTAAAAGACTCTGTTTGACTAAGTCATCGTGTTTCTCTTTGACAACTGAAATTTCATAGGCTTTAAGTTTTAAACCTTCTTTTATGTCAATGTCTTTTTGAGCTAATAGTCCTAGAGTTTCATTTAAATTATGTTCAAGTTTCTCATAGTCAACAGTACGGTCATTAAAGGTTTTGTACTTCTCAAGCTCAGTCTGTTTGTTTTGAAGTGCAACTAGGCAACTATCCTGAATACTATTAGATTCCTCTAGAGTTCTACTAGTTTCCGCAAGAATAGATTTGCACTCAGTCAATTCATAAGCATGTGTTGTGTTTGCTTTCTTTAATTTCTTTTGAATCTTTTTATTTTCATCGACATCAAGTTTTAAATTTGCAATTAAATTAGCAAGCGCAACACGCTCATCATCACATTCTACATCATTTCGGTCATTCTGAATATCATTATCACACATATCTGGTGAATCGGAAATGACATTCCTATCACCCATTTCCACTACACATGTGTTACTAATGGATTCGGATTGCTTAGAATGTTGTATGATAAGTGTAAAATACACATATCCATTTATGCTTTAAATAACCCAATTAAACCCAAAACACAGTGAAAAATGGCAAAAATATACTTGTTTCTATGTTCTGTGTGTGCATGTATGGATATATCAAAAATCACAAGAAAACAGTCAAAAACGGGCAAGCACGGATACGAGAATCAGAAGACGACAAAAAAGAAGCCAAAGAATTCAAAGCCGAAGCAGAAATGTCAAGCCTTCAGTCAAAATCAGTCAAACAATGATCAACAGCAGTCAACCACTTAAATGACAAAACCCACAATATTTCATTTCAACCCTCCAAGTTTCACCAAAGTCAAAAAATAACCCCTCACCTCCTATTAGGCCCTAGAACCCTTAATGTGCCTAAAAAACCCTAAAATTCTATACCCGGATCGAAGCCCATAACCATAAGCCCAAAACCCTAGCCCATTCACTCTTTTTATAAACCACAAGGACTAGTTTTGTAATTTCTAAAAACTCCTTTTATAACTAGAAAGGGAGAAAAGAAAGAGAGGGACTGAATTCATCAAAGGGCCAAAGTTTAAAAATGAGTTACCCGTTTTTAGTTATAAAAAGGCGTGAAGTTTTTACTGTTCATCACCATTTTCATTTCACCAAGCAGTCAAAACAAGGGGCAAATGGAAATCAAAGGGTGGGTTAGTCAATTCAAAAGCTCCTTAACACAAATGAAGGGTCAAATCAGTCTTTATCAAGGGATTACTTAATATCACTCAAGCATAAGGACACGTCATCAATGGAGAAGCACACAAGGGACGT